>RJWJ010005180.1:0-70161 GCA_004363605.1 Indri indri | reverse complement strand
TGGATTTGTTCCAGGGGCATAAGAGAGACACAGTGGTTTTCCCTTTCCCTTCTAGGTAGCCTTGTAAATTTTTGAAATATAAAACATATTTTTCTGATTAAAAATATAATGCCTGCTCATTATAGAACAGTTGCAAATACAAAAAGTATAAAAAACTTAAAAATACCCATAATACCCACCCAGATATAACTTCTCTTTACATTTTGATATATTCCTCATAGACTTTTTAAAAGTTAGTTTAGTACAGGTCTAGAGACAATGTCCATCTTTTATTTTTTTTTATTTTTATTTTTTGAGACAGAGTCTCACTCTGTTGCCCAGGCTAGAGTGCCATGGCATCAGCCTAGCTCACAGCAACCTCAAAGTCCTGGGCTCAAGCAATCCTCCTGTCTCAGCCTCCCGAGTAGCTGGGACTACAGGGATGCGCCACCATGCCCGGCTAATTTTTTCTATATATTTTTAGTTGTCCGATTAATTTCTTTCTATTTTTAGTAGAGACGGGGTCTCGCTCTTGCTCAGGCTGGTTTCGAACTCCTGAGCTTCAATGATCCACCCGCCTCTGCCTCCCAGAGTGCTAGGATTACAGGCATGAGCCACCGCGCCCGGCCTCCGTCTTTTTTATGTAGCCCAAAATGTCTCCGAGATGAGACTGTCAGAGCGATAGGAGGGGAGAGCACAACTACAGCCAACTTCTGAGGCTCTTTAAATCAAACTGTCTACTAATATTAGCTCTTGTATTGTTATTTTTTTTTGGCACTGATACCCAGTAGTGTTCCGGTGCTCAAACTTGGAGCCAACTGTTTGTTATATTCCAAACTGTATATATTTTTTGACACTTCGGTGATTTTCAAAGCCTGCGTAAGTTAGCTTTGTTTGAATGTTGGAGGAAGTTTGGGGAAAAGTTTTTTCTGTTCTGAGAATATGGAACCAGAAAGATCCCTGTTGTCATTGGCAGGCAATATGGTGATGTGGCTTCAGGACTTCTGGTGTAGTTAGCACTTGTTGGCTCCCATTGATCACTGGCAGTCATGTGGCAGGTTCACTGATGTGCCACACATCTGAGATCATGTCGAGTGAATGGTAAATATATAGATTATCTTCCTGTATGGTATGTGTGTGTGCATAGATGTTTTTGTGCATGTGTCTGTGTCTCAGGCTAAGGAAGAGAAGGTCATACATTTGACCACTTTTTATTTTCAAGCAGTTAAAAACTGTTCCATAGTCACAGATATATCCTATCCCTATCATTGCCCATTAGCTTACTAAGGACTCCAGCTATCCATCCCATCCTTATTTATAGAGGGTATCTATATTTGCATGTAATTGGTATATATGGTTATATGTGTGTTTCTGTCTCATTTTTGTTTGAGAGTCCCAGAGGAAAAAGAAGATTTAGAGGAACTCAAAACCAAATGATACATATTAGATTATACATATTAGATGTAGCTAATATGGAACCACTTCGTGTTAATGGAAGGGAACAGTTGCAAAGATATCCAAGACATGGATAAGACAAAATAGCAAAACATGTAAAAAGTAGTTTCTATTTGGTTTTAGAATGTGTTTTATCATGACTTTTATAAGATAACATCAAATCAGCCCAACAATTTTTTTCAGTATATCTGAGAATATCTTATCTCAACATATTTTAGAATCAAAATAATAGCAGACACTTGTGTAGTACTTACTGTGAAGAATATTCTAAGTCCTTTAGGTATGTTAATTCATTTTAAACTTGCAACTATCCTATGAGTTAGATATTATCATCATCATCTGTATTTTTCAGATGGGGCAACTGAAATGCAAAAGGGGTAAAATAATTTATGGAGATCACAGCATAAGTGATTGGTAGAGCTGGGATTTGAACCCAGGCAGTCTGACTCCAGAACTTGTACTCTCATCTTCTAAGCTGTATTTCCTCTTTCCTCACTAAACATAAACTAAAGCTGACAGTGGTGTAACTTTTAGGGAAGAGCATGTCATGGAAAATCTTTCTTCCAAATTCAAATTGAATGTGTCTCCTACTTTTTATGGTTATATCATCTGTTGATTTTAGCATCACTTCTTTTGTATTCTGTGGTTCAGTAGGACCTTGAACCTAGGAATCAAGATCCTGGTTATTAAAAAATGAAATGACCCCTTTGTGTGTAGGGAATGTGTGAGCAGCATTGATGAAGATGGGGCTGCATGTAGAAATCAGACCATATCCCAGGAGCTCCTCTGTTAGGGGGTCACTTGGTGAGGCTTTGCCACTTTTTAAATAATATTGGTCCCCAACTATCAGCTACATCAGAACTCACGTGTAAGGAAATCATATTCCACAGCCAGATAGTAAACATCGTACATCACTTCTGGTTTGAGATATCTTCATTATCCAGCCTTTGACCATGGTGATATGGAGAATTGCATTAACTTTCAATGGTTTGTGTGTGGATGCATCAATACCTGGATTATATGTGGTGGTCTGAATTTTTAGTTGGCATGTCCTTACCATCCCACTCTCAAGGCCACTCCACCCATCCAAAGCAAGCATCCTGTGTCCTGGAAACTCATTCTACTTGCTAAAGTCATAGAATGTTAGCATTAAAATGGACGGTAGAAATAATTCTTTAAAAAATAATTTGTTGAGTCGTGATCTACAAACTGTTTTAAGCATATAATTTAATGATTTTGACTAAGTTTAAAGAGTTGCAAATCATCATCACAATCTAGAATATTTAGAATTTTTAGAATATTTCTGTCACCCTAAAAGATCCCTTATGACCATTTGCTTTCACTCTCCATTCTCACCCATGGCCCTAGGTAGTTACTATCTTACTTTCTGTCTCTATAAGTTTTCCTTTTCTGTACATTTCATAAAAATGGAATAGTACCTTTTAAGAAACTACCAAAATGTTTTCCAAAGTGGCTGTATGATTTTATATTTTCATCAGTAATGTACAAGGGTTCTAATTTCTGCACATTCTTGTCAACACTTGTTAAGTGGAATGAGGTGGTTTTACGATAGTTTCATTTAGATCTTTTATTTCTCATTGTCATTTTAGTTTTTATTTTCCTGATGACTAATGATGCTGAGCGTCTTCATGTGCTTTTTAGCCATTTGCATACCTTTTTTGGTAGTGTCTATTCAAATCATTGGATCATTTTAAAATGGATGATTATATTCATTTTATTAAGTTGTAAGAGATCCTTTATATATTCTGGATATAAGTACCTTATTCAATATATGATTTACAAACATTTCCCCCCATTCTGCACCTTTTAATTTTCTTCATGTTATCTTTTGAAGTACAAAAGGTTTTAATTTTGGTAAAGACCAGGTTTGTCAATTTCTTTTTTTTCTTTTCATTTCATGCTTTTAGTGTCAAATCTCAAAAATCTTTGCCCAAACTAAGTTCATGAAAATTTCCCCCTATATTTTCTTCTAAACTTTTAGTTTTAGCTCCATGTACTCGAGAAAAATGTATATTCTATTGTTTTTGTGGAGTGTTCTATGCCAGTTAGGTCAAGTTGTTTGAAAGTGTTAAGTATGGTAAATCCTTACTGGTTTTCTGTCTTGTTGTTCCATCCAGTAGTGATAGTGGGATATTGAAGTCTCCAACTATTATTATTGAATTGTCTATTTTTCCCTTGGATTTATTTTTTCCTGCCACGGATTGTCTTTCTATTTGTGTCAACAAAAAAACTGTTAAAACTAGTAAACAAATTCAGTAAATTTCAGAATACAAAATTAAAGTTGTGTTTACATTAATAATAAACAATCAAAAATGAAGATAGAAAAAGAAGTCCCATTTACAATAGTATCAAAAAGAATAAAATACTTAGGAATAAACTCAACCAAACAGATGAAAGTCTTGTACTCTGAAAACTATAAAACATTGTTGATCTCCTTTTAACAAAACTTGATTGATCCTCTCAGGACTCTGCTAGAGGATCAATGGGCAGGCTAATCTGATAAATAAATGCAAACCGAGTTATAAATGGCTTACTGCTTGGTTTTTCCTACATAATGACCAGGAGTATTTTAACCCAAAGGTACTGATAATAAGGTAATATGGACTGAACTGCCTGCAGGTGAAATATTTTAAAATAAATATTAAAAAAATTGTAAACTACAACATTTGATTGTTCTTGTCTAGTATAAAGCCAGCCTTTTTTGTGGAACAGCATTTGTGCAAATCCTATACATTATCAAGTATAAATGCAAATAGTTATTTTTGAAAAACCTCTCTGAAATTTTTTTATACTAGAGATTGTGCTTATTCCCCCCTGCATCCCCCTCCTCATCCGCCGCTTCCCAGCCTCTGGTAGCCACCATTCTACTCTATATATTCTGAGATCAACTTTTCTTAGCTCTGACATGTGAGTGAGAATATTTGACGTTTGCCTTTCTGTGCTTGGCTTATTTTACTTAACGTGATGGTCTCCAGTTCCATCCATATTGCTGCAAATGACAGGATTTCATTCTTTTTATGGCTGAATAATATTCCATTGTATACCACATTTTCTTTATCCATTAATCCATTGATGGACACTTAGGTTGAATCCATATTTTGGTTATTACGACTAGTGTTGAAGTAAACATGGGAGTGTAGATATCTCTTTGATACATTGATTTCCTTTCTTTTGGATATATACTTAGTAGCGGAATTGCTGGATTATATGATAGTTCTATTTTTAGTTTGAGGATCCACTCCCTAGTGGCTGCACTAATTTACATTCCCACCAACAGTGCACAAGGGTTCCCCTTTCTTCATATCCTTGCCAGTATTTGTTATTGCCTGTCTTTTTGATACAAGCCATTTTAACTCGGGTGAGATGATACCTCACTGTGGTTTTGATTTGCATTTCTCTGATGATTAGTGATATTGAGCAATTTTTCATATACGTGTTGGCCATTTGTATGTCTTCTTATGAGAAATATCCAGATCTTTTGCCCATCTTTTAATTGGATTATGATTATTATTTGCTATTGAGTTGTTCCCAAGCTCCTTACATATTTTGGTTATTAATCCCTTGTCAGATGAATAGTGTATAAATATTTTCTCTCATTCTGTGGGTTGTTTCTTCACTTTGTTGACTTTCCTTGGCTGTGCAGAAGCTCTTTAGCTTGATGTAGTCTCAATTGTCTATTTTTGCTTGGTTGCCTATGCTTTTGAGGTCTTACATAAAAAAGTCTTCATCCAGACCAGTGTGCTAGAGTGTTTCGCCAATGTTTCTTTCTAATAGTTTCATAGTTTCAGGTCTTAGATTTGAATTTTGAATTCCTTTTAATTTGATTTTTGTGTATGAGGAGAGATAAAGGTCTAGTTTCATTCTTCTGCATATACTTATTCAGTTTTCCCACCACCATTTATTGAAAAGACTATCCTTTCCCCATTATGTTCTTGGCACCTTAGTTGAAGATGAGTTGGCTGTGAATTCATGTATTTATATCTAGGTTCTCTGTTCTGTTCTATTGGTTTATGTGTCTGTTTTTATGCCAGTATCATCATTCTATTTTGGTTACTAAAGCTTTGTAGTAAATTTTGAAGTCAGGTAGTACAATGTTCCCAGCTTTGTTATTTTTTTCTCAGGATTGCTTTAGCTATTTGGGGTCTTTTGTGGTACCATACAAATTTTAGGATTGTTTTTTTCTATTTCTGTGAAGAATGTCGTTGGTATTTTGATGGAGATTGCAATTGAATCTGTAAATTGCTTTGGGAAGTATTGTCATTTTAACAATATTATTTCTTCTAATTTGTGAGCATGGAATATCTTTCCCTATTTTGGTGTCCTCTTCAATTGCTTTCATTAGAATTTTATAGTTTTCCTCATATAGGTCTTTCACATCTATGGTTAGATTCATTCCTAGGTATCTTATATTTTCTGTAGCTATTGTAAATGGGATTGCCTTCTTGATTTCTTTTTCAGATTGTTCACTGTTGGCATATATAAATGCTACTGATTTTTGAGTGTTAATTTGTATCCTACAACTTTACTGAATTTGTCGATCAGTTCTAACAGCTTTTTAGTGGAGTCTTTAGGTTTTTCTATATATAAGATCATGTTGTCTGTGAACAAGGCTAATTTGACTTCTTCCTTTCTAATTTGGATGCCCTTTACTTTTTTCTCTTGCCTGATTGCTCTGGCCGGAACTTCCAGTATTACGTTGAATTAAAATGGTGAAAGTGGCCATCCTTGTCTTGTTCCAGTTCTTAGAGGAAAGGCCTTAATTTTTCCTCTTTCAGTACAATGTTAGCTGTGGGTTTGTCATATGCAGCCTTTATTATTTTTATTTATTTTCTTTCTATACTCATTTTGATGAGGGTTTTTATCATAAAGATATATTGAATTTTATCAAATGCTTTTCTGGCATTTATTGAAATAATCATACGGCTTTTATACTTGTTTCTCTTTTATTTATTTATTTATTATCTTGAGAGACAGCCTTGCTCTGCCACCCAGGCTAGAGTGCAGTGTTGCAATCATAGCCCCCTGTAGCTTCCAACTCCTGGGCTCAAATGATCCTCCCACCCCAGCCTCCCAAGTAGCTGCGACTCTAGGGATGCACCACCATGCCCGGCTAATTAAAAAAATTTTTTTTTATAGGGATGGGATCTCATTATGTTGCCTAGGCTGGTCTCGAATTCCTGGCCCCAAGCAATCTTCCTGCTTTGGCCTTCCAAAGTGCTGGGATTACAGGCATGAGCCACCATGCCCAGCTGTTCTTGATTTTCTTAATGTGATGTGTTATGTTTATTGATTTGCATATGTTGAACCATCCTTGCATCCCTGGAATGAATCCCACTTGATTATGGTGAGTGATCTTTTAATATGTTTTTGAATTCAGTTTGATAGTATTTTGTTGAGGATTTTTGCATCTATGTTCATCAGTGATGTTGGCATGTAGTTTTCTTTTTTGTGTGTTGTTCTTGTCTGGTTTTGGTATCAGGGTAATGCTGACCTTGTAGAATGAGTTTGGAAACATTCCCTCTTCTTCAATTTTTTGTGGAGTTTGGGTAGGATTGTATTAGTTCTTCTCTAAATGTTTGGTAAAATTCAGCAGTGAATCCATCAGGTCCTGGGCTTTTCTTTGATGTGAGAGTTTGTATCACAGCTTTGACCTCATTACTCATTATTGGTTTGTTGCGGTATTCTATTTCTTCATGGTTTAATTTTGGTAGGTTGTATGTGTCCAGGAATTTATCCATTTTTTTCTAGGTTTTCTGATTTGTTGTTGCATAGGTGTTCATAATAGTCTGTAATGATTCTGTGTATTTCTGAGGTCTCAGTTGTTGTGTCTCTTTTTTCATTTCTGATTTTATTTGGGTCTTCTTTTTTTCTTAGTCTGTCTAGCTAAAGGTTTGTTGATTTGGTTTCAAAAAACCAACTCTTTGTACTGTTCCTCTGTATTTTTAAAGTCTCAGTTTCATTTATTTCTTCTCTGGTCTTTGTTTTTTTCCTTCCCCCTACTAATTTTGGATTTGGTTTGTTTTTGCCTTTCTAGTTCCTTGAGGTGCATCATTAGGTTGTTAATTGTAAGTGTTTCTAATTTTTTGATATAGATATTTATTGCCATAAACTTTCCTCTTAGTACTGCTTTTTCTATGTCCCACAGGTTTTGGTACCATGTGTTTTTATTTTCACTTATTTCAAAAAATTTTTAAGTTTGCTTTGTAATTTCTTCATTGATCCATTGCTCATTGAGGAGCATATTGTTTAATTTTTATGTGTTTGTATTTTCTGAGGTTACTCTTATATTGATTTCTAGTTTTATGCCATTGTGGTTAGAAAAGATACTTGATATGATTTCTGTTGTTTTGAATTGTTCAGATTTTTTTGTGGCATAGGATATAGTCTATTTTGGAGAATGTTCCATGTGCTGATGAAAAGAATATGTATTTTGCAGCAGTTGAGTGAAATGTTCTGTAAATGTCAGTTAGGCCTAATATATCTACCTTGTAGTTTAATTCCACTGTTTCTTTGTTGATTTTCTCTCTGGATGGCCTGTCCATTACTGAGAGTGGGGTGTTAAAGTCCTTTATTCTTAGTGTATTGCAGTCTATCTTTCCCTTTAGGTCTATTAATGTTTGCCTTATATACTTGGGAGCTCTGGTATTTGGTGTATAGATATTTATAATTGTTCTATCCTCTTACTGAATTGACCCTTTTATCATTATATAGTACCCTTATTTGTCTCTTTTTGCAATATTAGATTTGCAGTCTATTTTATTTGATATATGTATAGCTACTCCTGCTATTTTTTGGTTTCCAGTTGTATGGAGTATCTTTTTCTTTCCTTTCACTTTCAGTCTATGTGTGTCTTTGTAGGTGAGGTGGTTTTCTTGAAGGCAAGAAAGCAACATATAGTTGGGTATTGTTTCTTTATCCGTTAAGCCACTTTATGCCTTTTAATTGGAGATTTGAGACCATTTACCTTCAGTGTTATTATTGATAAGTAATACTACTACCATTCTGCTGCTTGTTTTCTGGTTATTTTGAGACTCCTTTGGTTGTTTTGTGGTTGAGAGGGGTCTCGCTGTCTTTCTCGCTGTCTTTCTTTGTGTTTAGGTGATTTTCTTTGGTAGTGTGTTTTAAATTGTTGATTTTTATTTTTAATGAAGTTATTATAGATTTTGTGTTGTGATTATCATGAGGCTTACAAAAAACATCTTATAGATACAACATGTTATTTTAAAGAGATGACAACTTATCTTAAGTCTTAAGTAAAAGAGTAGAATCAAAGGCAAAAAACATAAAAAATTCTACACTTCAACTCCATCCTCCATATTTTGACTTTAGTTGTCTAATTTTATATATTTTTATATTCCTTATCTCTTAACAGGTTGCTGCCGCTATTATTGCTTTGTTACATTTGTCTTTTGGGCTTCATACTAGAGTTATCAGTGGATTGCATACCACAATTACAGTAATATTCTGGGTTTGTCCATATATTTAATTTTACCAGTGGATTTTATACCTTGAAAAGTTTTCTGTTTGCACGTTAGTATTTTTTTCTTTCGTACTAAAGAGCTCTCTTTACCATTTCTGGTAGGATGGGTTTGGTGGTGGTGAATTCTCTAAGCTTTTGTTTGTCTGGGAAAGACTTTCTCTGTCCTTCATATTTGGAGGATAATTTTGCTGGATGCAATATTCTTGGGTGGCAGTTTTTTTTTTTCCTTTGAGCACTTTGAAAATGTCATTCTACTCCCTCCTGTCCTGCTTGATTTTCATTGAGAAGTCTGTTGCTAGACAAATTGGAGCTCCTCTATATGTTATTTGCTTCTTTTCTTTTGCTGCTTTTAGGATCCTTTCTTGGTCTTTGACCTTTAAGAGTTTGATTATTGTGTGCCTTGGGGTAGTATTATTCGGGTTGAGTTTGTTTGGTATTCTCAGACCTTTCCATACCCGGATATTTCTCTCTTTCTCAAGTTGTGGAAAGTTTTCTGTTATTTTTTTTTGCATAAACTTTCTACCCCTTGCTCTTGCTCAGCTCCCTCTTGAGCATCAATAATTCTTAGACTTGGTCTTTTGAGGTAATTTTCTACATCTTGTAGGCAGTCTTTGTCCATTTTCATTCTTTTTTCTCCTCTGACAGTGTATTTTCAAACAGCCAGTCTTTGAGCTCACTGATTGTTTCCTATGCATAATCCATTCTGCTATTCAGAGGCTCTAATGAGTGCTATATCTCAGTTCCAGGATTTCTGCTTGATTTCTTTTAAAAAATTATTTCAACCTCTTTGTTAAATTTCTCTGATAAAATTCTGACTTGCATTTCTGGGTTATCTTGGAGATCACTGAGTTTCCTTAAAACCGCTATCTTGAATTCTTGGTCAGAGAGCTTACAAATTGCTGTCTCATTAGGGTCAGTTTCTGTATTTTTGCTTTGTCCTTTTGGGGAGGTCACAGTTCTCTGCTGTTTCTTGTGGGTATATATCTATGTATTTGCATTGAAGAATTATTTATTCCCGTCTTCTCTGCTTAGCTTGTTTTTGTTTTCATTTTTTTACTTTTTTTCATAGATATGGGATCTCACTATTGCCCAGGCTGGTCTCGACCTCCTGGGCTCAAGTGATCCTCCCACCTTGGCCTCCCAAAGTGGTAAAATTACAGGTGTGAGTCACTGCACCTGGTTGTCATTTTGGTTTTTATCAGATATATTTGCTTCATGAATCTTTACTACTGGGTTGTTGCTTCCTTTCCAGATTTAGGTGGCTCCTTAAGCCCAGGTTTGCTTTGGCTTTAGTAAATGACCAGAGCTCTGCCTGTCTTGAATGGGGGAGGTCCCAAAGGGATTATCCCAGCAATGTGGGAAGGCTGGCTAGGGGCTTGTGCCCAGGGAACCTGTGGGATCTACCTCCTACGGCATGGTGCTGCTGAGTAGCCACTCAGATTTGGCAGCTCTTTTGGCTGAGTTACAGAGCAAAGTTTCCAGGGCTGGGGATGGTAGTCCTACCTCCCTGCTTTGTCTCTGCCTGTCCTTAGGGATATTTCTCCTTTCAGGCAGTCACAAAACTTCTTGAGTTAATGAAAGGACAGGTCTCCTGCCAGGGAGGCCAAGATGGTGAGTAAGCTGATTGACTACCTCAATCTCACTTTTTCCAGTGTAGAAACCATGAGTTGGGTGGATATTTTCTGCATGGTTCGTGCCAGGTACAATGGGGGAGAGTGGTATTGCGATGAGGAAGTCTGATTCTCTTGCTGTCTGCTTGGAATTTTTTCACTGCTTTATGGCTCTGGGAACTGTCTCATCCTTGTATTTGAGTGCTAGGTTGTTGCTGGTGAAAATCTCAGCACTGTGTATCTGGTTTTGGTTTTCTGTGGGGAGTAGTTAAGCCAGTTTGCTTCTGCACTGTATTTTGGAACCAGAAGTTCTTCCTTTTGATTTTATCAGATTTTGCTTCATGTATTTTGGGGCTCTGTTGTTAGGTGTATATATGTTTATAATTGTTAATCCTCCTGATGAACTGACCTTTTTATTATTATAAAATGTTTCTCTTTTTCTCTAGGAAGATTTTTGTCTCAAAGTCTATTTTGTCTGACATCGATGTAGCCACTCCACCTCTCTTACTATTATTGTTTGCATTGTATCCTTTCAAATTTTTTATTTTCAACCTGTTTGTGTATTTGAATATAAAGTGGGTCTATTGTAAATAGCATCTAATTGGATTTTAAATTCTGGTCTGACAATCTTTGCCTTTTGATTTGGTTCTTTTTTTGGTCATTTTATTTATTGATATTTTCTGTTTGATGAGAGTTTATCATCAATTTACAAGTCTTTAATTCTTTAGTTTTTTGAACATAGGCATAACAGCTTCTTTGAGGTCTTTGTTATAGCTAACTTATGGGCACCCTCAAATACAGTTTCTATTGACTGTTATTTTCTTATATATGGGTCACATTTTTCTGGCTTTTTTTTTTCATTTTCTCATAACTTTTTGTTGATTACTGGACATTTTAGATAATATAGCAAATCTGGACTCTGATCTTGTCCAAGTGTGGTGGTGGTGGTTTATTTGTTCAGTGATTGCCTGGGATGATTTTGCAGGGTCTCATTACTTTCAGTTTTGGCCACAGTATTTTTAAATTCTTTATTTTTAAGCCTCGCTTCTTAGAGGTCACCTCATAGTTTACTGGTTAGCAAAAGATTGGTTAGAGGTTGTGCTTAAACACCTTGAGCTGGTGAATCTTCCTCCCTTTATTGATGGATCTATGTGTCTTGGAGAATGCATTCAAAATGCAGGCAGTTTGCAGGTTTGTCTTGGCTTTGACTTTCTGTGTTTGCAGGGCTTCATGTTCAGCCCACGATGAATAGTTTGCTGGTGTGCATAGCCTTGCACATGTTCACAGCCTTCCAGATCATGAAGTATCTACAGGATTTTTATCAAATCCCACTTTAGATGTCTTATTCTCTAGATATCTCTGTTCAATTTTTGGCTGGTTTCAGGTTTGTTGCTTTCTTTAATCAGTGCCTGACGCCCCTACCCCTTTCTCCATCCCTGCCCGGCGGGGACGGGCCTCGGGGAACCTCCCGATAAGGTTGTCTACTGCCATACCTCGGAGGACAAGGAGCTGGTTCCCTGCGCTGCCATCGGCCATCTCTCGCAACCGCTTTCTCCCCCAGAACCGCCCGAGCCTTGTGGGCGCCTGCAGTGCGGCGGGGGGTCAGCCGCTGCTCCAGTCTCAGCCTGCGCAGGCGGAGCCGCAGCGCCGACCCCTGCAAGAGCGGATCGCGGGCGTCCCCACCACTGCGGTGACGGCGGCGGGGCCTTCGCAGCCGCTCCTCCCTCCTGGCACACCGCCAGGTACGCACCGGGGAAGCCCTGCTCCACGGCTGGGCCGTGCGGCAAGAGCTGCAGTGGGAAGGCAAACCTCATCACGCGCTGGAAGCTTCACGCGGCAGACAGGCGCCCGGGGGCTGAAGCCTGAGACTCCCATCTGGGGCCGAGCAGGGGCGGCCCATTTCCAGGCTTCACCCGTCCTCAGTGGGACGTGTGGAGGAAGATTTGGGGCCACAGTGTGGAGGTGGGGTACGGGAGCTCATGTTGATTTTCTGAATCCCCATTTCCAGGGTTGCATGCTGACTAAATGAAGTTTCTGGGACTCAGGCTACTGCTCTTCTTGCCCGCCCAGCGTCTCTTGTATGTCCTCTACGGCGTGGGAAATCAGACAGCGGATCCCTGCGTGCTTGAGTCAGGGAATTGTCTGGGAGCAGAAGATATGACGAAGCAAAAGGATAACAGGTAGTATGAGTCTGGGAAAAAACCCTTTTTAGAGTTTTCTCATCGCCCTAACTTGGCTTCATCCTATTTTCTCTGGTTTTCACCTTCCACTCCTTGGTGTCTCATTGGAGCCTCTGGTCTGCCTCGCGGGTGAGGTTGGAGGTGGAGAAGGTGGTCCTCCTGCTCGCCGTTTCCACCCTCAGAATGCCCTTCCAAGGACCCGCATTTGCATCAGTCCGTCAGCGTGCCCTCTCCGCGCTCCTCTCCACACTCCACCCAACCTTCAACTTCCAGTGAAGAAAGATATTCTAGAACTTCAGTGATATGCCGGATGCGAGTTTCAGAATACTTTTTGCATTCTGTCCTTTCCTCACTGGTGGAATTTCTGCCTAGGTTTTCCACATGGACATGGTGAGCATCTGAATAATTAGAAATTAGAACAAAACAAAACAAAAAGCACTTCTTGTTGAGAATAGAAAATAACTGTTAGCTAAGAAATGCGAGTCCTTTTAAATTATAAGGCCCGAAGAGGCATTAGAATGAGATGGCAATCATGTCCGACTTCCTTCCCTGAGCTATGCATTCATCTCTGGAACCTGCTTGCTGTTGCCACAACTAGCTCTCAGTTCACCTGACAGTGCTGCACCAGACTCCATAACCGACACACTGCAGCTTAACAGTATATAGCCAACTACAGTCAGTGTTATTTCTCTAAACCATTGAGAACACAACCGTGTATCAGCCCATTCCCCGTCCCCTTTTTTGCCTTTAAAAACCTGCTTGTAACAAAGCTGAGAGCAGCTCATGTCCAAGGTTGCCTGGGTCTGAGTCTTCCAGGCAGCTGTCCTCACTTGGGCTCAAGTAAACTCTTTTAAGTTACATTTTGTGCCTCAGCCTCTTCTGTTCAAGTTGGCATTGTCTTTCACAGAACTCAGGGTAGCAGTCCGACATGCTAAAGGGTGACGGTGATGGGCTGTCAGTGGCCTCACCTTCCTCTCAGCACTTATGTTTCACAATGAAGAGGCTTCAGAAATGATAAGGTGCGGTGCAAACACTGTCCTTCTCTCAGTCCCCCACCTGGAAAATCAGACTTTTTGGAGGTGAAAGTTATTCCCAAATTCCACTGGACTGACCTCCTAGAAGGTGGGGCTGCCCTCTGTTTTCTTGTACGCTAGCTACTCCTTGCAGAAAGCCATTTTTAAACTCTGGTTGATCCAGACCAGTGTTTTCTTTCCAAATGTGTTATTTGGACCAACCCCACTTTCCTGTGCTATCTTTGGGATTGGTTTAAAGTTATTGTTTACAAAAACTTTTACTTTGGCTTTCTAATTCTCCTGAACTTTTTAGGAGCCTACCAATTTCTGGGCAGAGGGCTTTTCCGGTAGCAGTGGTAGTATTAAATAGTTACTCCTTTATTGCTAAGTGTCAGGACATCAGAATTTTTCTGCCACCGTGTGGCCAGACTGGGTAACTGCATCTTCTACCGTACTGGAGGACACCTCTCACCCTGAAATACTGTAGCAACTTTCCCTTGAGCTAAGACCAGTAGTTCTCAGACTATGAACTGGGTTTTATCTACAGATTCCCTGATTCAGTAGGTCTGGAGTGGCACGTGAGAATTTGCATTTTTAAGTTCCCAGGTGATGCTGTTGCTATTGGTCAGGGGTTGAATTTTGAGAACCACTGGCCTCCTGCAATGACAAGTCAATGGTTTTGAGCTCTCAGCTCCACCACTGCGGGTTCCCACCTCACTCCAAATAAATGGCTGTCATAGTGTTTGAATCCGTGCAAACTGTATTGAAAAGAGGTGGGCCAAGGCAGGAGGATTGCTTGAGCTCAGGAGTTCGAGACCAGCCTGAGCAAGAGCGAGACCCCGTCCTCTACTAAAAATAAAATAAAATAAAAAAAATTAGCCAGGCGTTTTGGTGCACACCTGTAGTCCCAGCTACTCAGGAAGCAGAAGCAGGAGGATCACTTGAGCCCAGGAGTTTGAGGTTGCTGTGAGCTAGGCTGACACCATGGCACTCTAGCCTGGGTAACAGAGCGAGACTCTGTCTCAAAAACAAAAACAAAAACAAAAAAAAAACAAGAAAAAACAGTGGGGTGGTCTGTTACATGTTCCCTAGCCACTGGGGGTGGTCTATAAAATTGCATAGTGCCCCTGTAGGTCATCAGGGAAAGCTCAGAGAAGTCTAAGGAACTAAGGAGAGTGGAGGTGAGGTCCTGCTTATCCAAGAGGAGTTGTATTGTTGACTGGGACAAAACTGGGACATGGGAAAACTTAAACTTAGCCACCTGTCCCCCTTGAGGGAATCTTCCTTTTTAATACCTCTCTCCCTAAGCTTTAAATGACAAATGACTCAGGAAATGCAACTTATCAGATATTCCTAAAGTGAAAAATTATATGACCTAAAGGGAGGGGTTGTTATGAGTCATTAAGAGTGGAATTTTAGGTACCTTATCAGGCTATTGTGTTAATAATTCTAGTATGTGTGCCTGGTTTTTAAACCCACCACTTTGTTAGGAAACTGCCTTCTAACAACACCATGATGCTGATGGGCCTTTCCCCTTTTTGGGAGATCTCACTAGGCGCTGAGCTGATGACTCTGTCTGAGACACTGCAGCTGCAGGTGATATTTTCTAGATTAGCTACTGGCTGCTTAGACATAGCTCACAGATATGAGGAACATTCGCTAGAAAGAGAGATGGGGCAGAAAGCTCACTGGACTTGGGGAACAAGTGTCATCTGATCTCTTGGTACCTCAGCATTGGGGAAAGGTGGATCTTGGTCACCCAAAGTTCCCTCCAATAAGTGGTTCCTCCCCGTATCTTTTCTTGTCTACTGATGAGTGTATGCATGTCTTATCTATCCTGGAACTCTCTCTGTAAATAAAAGAAACAGAAACCTGTCTGCTTGACTTTTTTAAGTCTGGGGGTCATAGTTCTGAATTCAGAAACTTGCTACCTATTTTGGTATTAGCCATGGCAACCAAGTGAACACGCTTATATTTGGCTCAGGATTAATGTAGTTCAAGATTTCTTGGTAGTGGTGGTAGAGAAGTAGCATTCACCACAATCTTCTTTTTGGTTCTTTGTTAGAGAATCAGCCACAAGAAGCAAAGAGTCCTTGGGGAAATAAGCATAGAATAGTGGAGCTGGAGCCCAATACAAAGCTCATTTGATTCAGCCCTTCTGTTTATTGATTATGAAGTTGAAAACCAAAAAGGTGATGATAGGAGTTTGCTCTAGGTCATGTAAAGTTTTGGTAACAGAGATCATAACCCAGGCCTTCAGTCTTAACCCAGGGCCTTTCCATTTAACAGTTCCCCCTGCTGTTTTGTCACCTGCTGATGGCTCTAAGCCTTGTTCCAGAAAGACTTTAATGTGCCTTACGTAAATATGCAGAAAATAAGGATGAGAGAGACTGGACAAAGAAAAAGGTAGTATAGAAAAAATAAGGGGAAGCCAGAAACCAAGTATTTTAAAAGTATACCATGAGGAGTTGCACATTTTCTGGAAATGAGTTACAAATTTAGGTGTAAACTTACTAGCTGTCACACAAAGGAGAAAAACTGATTACTAATTTCTTAAAAAGTTAAACGTAATGCCTTCTTTATGATGCATCCATTTTACACTGTATGTACTTACTGAAGAGAAATGAAAGCATATAAAGACTTGTACACAAATGCTCATAGAGGCTTTATTTGTAATAACCAAAAACTGGAAACAACCCAAATCTCCATCAGCAGGTGAATGGATAAACAAATTGTGGTATATCCTTGCAAGGGAATATCGGCCAGAAGTTGAATCAACTGTTATATACACCACAACATGGATGAATGTCAAAGTAGTTATGCTGAATGAAAGAAGTCAGTCTAAAGAGAGTACATATTTTATTAACATGATTCCATTTCTGTAAAACTCTAGAAAAAGCGAACTATAGTGATGGAAAGCAGATCAGAGGTTGCTTGGGAATGGACAGTGCAGGGAGGACTGGGAGGGAGAAATTATAATGGGGCCTGAGAAGGCCTTTGGGGCTGGGTATGTTCATTTCATGATTGTGCCAATGGTTTCACGGTGCATGCCTACATCAAAACTTACCAATTGCGTATTTAAATATGTGCAATTTATCATGTCAATTATAACTCCATAAAATTGTGAGAAAAAAGTTATTGCTTATATGACAGGAAAAGCACAGTGACTCCTATCGCTGAGACATGAGAGAAAATTCCCCTCTGAGTTTCAGAATGTTGCTGCTTGTAACTCCTCAGCGTAAGCCCATGGCAGAATGGCAGAGCAGCCTTTAACAAGACAGTTCTATGAAGGATGAGTCAGTAAAGAGACGTAGGAGGCAGGAACTTTTAAGTATTTGAAGAATGCTGCTCTCTGCTGTTCTGCTTTGGGCTGGGGATAAAATTTTAAATTACCAGAGGAAAAGCCGTTTCGCCCATCCTTTCAGCAACACTTCCTACATGCCGTTCTGTCATTTGAAGTTTTAGTAGTACCCGAGAGCAGCGGTTTTGAGATTTAGTCATGGATAAAATGAGTATGAGGAAGGCCATACTGTCCCTCTGGAGGGTGCGGATGGGGGCAGTAACACTTTTCTCTCTTCACTTTAGCATTTCGGGTGTGTCCTCACTCAGCATTTTTTTCTGACAGTTCACAGGGGTCAACCTGTCTCCGAGCAGACAGCAAGTGCTATCTTGGCAAAATCACCCCCCGTATTCCCTTGACAGTCACCACCATGCCAAACAGTGATGGGCACACGGGAAATTCACAGTAAATGCTGGCAAATTTGAATAAGTGCTGGGAATGATAAAAAGTATGTAGATTATATTTTTAACTCTTAATAAATACTTGCCTCTTGGCAATGTCTTTTTTTTGATTAATCTCTTCAGCTTATCTCATTTATTTGTTCTGCAGGTCATTGACTCTCCTGCATGTCATAGCTGATTATATTTGCTCTTCGGTGTCCTGGTTGTTTTTGGTTTACGTCTGTATGGGTGGCAATTTCCTGCAGCAGTGATGTGTACAGTCTCTTCTTCCACCTTCCTCTCAGTCTCTTGGGGCCAACATCACTGACATTTCAATAATACCCTTCTCTCCCCCCAGCAAAGATATCCAATGTGAGGTTGACATCATCTTCTGTGCTAACCTGACTGATTGCTCATAAAAACATCTGTTGAGACACTATTTTGTGCCAGATACTAAGCTCAGTGATTAACGAGACTATAAATCCTCACAAAAACCCAAAGAAATAGACCCTATGGTTATTCCAACTTTATGGATAAGGAAATTAAGGCTCAGTGAGATTACATCATTTTCCCGTGATCACACAGCCAATCAGTTAGAAGAATTAAGACTTGAATTCAAGTTTATCTGACATCAAAATCTATTCTCTTAACTGTGTCATACTGATTTCCATAAGAACTTACCTTCATTGAAACTTTTCTGACCACTCCTCACTTCTTAAGGAATTTACTGTTTGCCTGGTGACAGATTTAATCCGGTATAATTTTGTGTGCTAATGTATTACCAATAGTACCAGCAGGGAAGCAAATGTCTTACCTAGGATGTACAAATGTCAAATGGCTTTATCCCACGGCTGAAAATTTTATTGCCTTGATAGTCTGGTGGGGACGGTATTTGGTAATTTTCCCACTACTTGTCAGCTTGCTTTTCTTGTAAAATTGATCCTCCATCCTGGGCGTCTTGTTTCTTGCAAGAGAAGGCAGGATAGAGGTTGTGTGTGTTGCGGGTCACAGGAAGGGGTTTGGCCACAGTAGCTATTCAAAGGTAAATCTGCCTTCTCGAGGCTCAGGCCTGCTCTCCCCTCAATCCTTGTTTATTTGGGGCTGACTGGGAGCCCTGCAAGCACTCGCCATTGTCACCCCCTTTTCAAATCCCTGCAGGCCCCATTTTCTGGATGGTCCTCTTCAGGGCAGCCTTGACATCAGCATTCCGCAGGCTATAGATGATGGGATTGAGGATGGGGGTGACCACAGCATAGAAGAGGGACAGAAGAGGGTCAGTGGCTGGATCATAGCTGGCTTTAGGGCGAATGTAGATAAAGATGGCAGTGCCATAGAAGAGGGAGACCACAATCAGGTGGGAGGAGCAGGTGGAGAAGGCCTTGCGGCGGCCAGCGGCGGATGGGATCTGGAAGATAGTAGCCAAGATACGCCAGTAGGAGCCCAGAATGAGGCCAAAGGGGCAGAGGATGATGAGGGCAGCAGCCAAAATTATCTGCAATTCATTAAGTGAGGTGTCTCCACACACCAGCTGCAGGACAGGCTGGATCTCACAGAAGAAGTGTGGGATGGCACTGGGGCCGCAGAAGGGCAAGGAGAAGATGAAGGACGTGTGGCCGAGCCCCACCATTGCCCCGCAGGTCCACGCTGTCCCAGCTAGCTGCAGACATGCTCGGTGGCTGAGCAGCAGTGGGTAGCGGAGGGGTTTGCAGATGGCGGCATAGCGATCGTAGGCCATGGCTGCCAAGAGGCAACACTCTGTGGCACCAAAAAAGAGGAAGAAAAACATCTGGAGAGCACATCCAGAGCGAGGGATGTGGCGCCGGCCAGTGAGGAGGTGGTGAAGCAGCAGGGGGACAGTGACGGACGTGTAGCCAATCTCCAGGGCCGAGAGCATGCGAAGGAAGAAGTACATGGGGGATTGGAGGGCAGCATCAGTGGAGACCAGAACCACGATGAGGAGGTTCCCTGCCACAGTCAACAGGTAGACAGTGAGAAACAGAGAGAAGAGAAAGCCCTGGAGGTTGGTCAGGTGGGAGAAACCAACGAGAACGAATTCAGTCACCATGGAGGTGTTTGCACACATCTGTCACATCCCTTTGACTGGAAGATAGAGAAAGGGCAAGGAAAAGTCTCAGCTGTGGGACAGGGAAGTGGCAAAGACGACCTCTTTCTGCGCCTAATCACAGCACTGGAACTCCCTTCCTTTTAGAATAGCATGGCCTTTGAAATTAGGCAACCCAATCTTGGGTCCATGTTCCACCCTCGATCACTCTTAGGACCCCGGACAAATATTTGTCTCTCTGAGCCTGGATCCCTCACTTAATCTCTCCCTGGCAGTGCCTGTCTTTCAAAGAACACAGTGAGCTCTGTTTTCGTTTCCTCTTGGGCAGAGGGTTGGATCATTCTAGCTTTTCGACTTTTCCCATCCTTCCTTCAGGGGTGGGGGCAGAATTTTCCCTTCTAGCAGATATTTTTTTCCCCTCACAGCCAGAATCGTTCCATGTTCAAGGCATGAAAAATCCCATTCCAAGTCAAGGGAATTTCCTCTCCTGTTTTTCTCCCTCTTGAATCTTTCTATTTCTTTTTCTTTCCTTCTTTCACATTTTCTGTCTCCCCACCTCTCAGCTTGTCTCCTGTCCAGCCCAATTATCACCTCTTGCCCTCTGCTTTTCCTTTTTCTATCTCTTTCTTCAGTTACCAGATTCACTCAGCCTTTCTGCTTTTTCTATCATTTTACCATCAGACAAATTTCATAGTTTTCAAGGGGGAGAGAAGGAGTTTGAGAAATCCTGTCTTTCAAGCTCCTCCTGGCAGTTAAGCAGTTCAACTACCAGAGGGATGAGGATTTCTCCAGTTTTAAAAAAATGCTCAGGAAAGAGATGACAAGACCTTCCTCAGTTGCTTATTTCTGCATCTTACAGACTCTCAAACTTCATTCTCTTATATTGTAACACAGAAGGAAATCCCCAAACCGCACACATAAACTCCACAAATCCACACATAATACACCACATTTCTAAATACAAGCACAGAAGAACATCCTCAGGTGCCGGATTCATCTAAAGTCTCAAATAAATCGTGTATTATACAGACATCATTACAAATAACAGTAAAAGTCAAAATACATTGAACGCAAAAGTGTAAACACCCAAAGATACACTTAAGTATATACATAAATCCAAACTCTGTGCAAAAAATATAACCATATTCAAGAACGTATATTAGAAATACAAGCCCACAACACTGATATCCTTTTGCAACTGGAGAGTTTGTGGTTTATTCCACTTTGGGGCTCTTCCAGTGTTTTCCAGAAGCTATTGTCTGAATAGTGTCCTTCTATTTGGGAAATAACAGTGATGAAGGCAGCTGGCATTTGATGACTTGCTTATTTTCTCTTTTCTCTGCATCACGGATCCCTCATGAGGAAAGTTCTCTTAGGTTTGGTGTCTCTTTAAAGTCTCTGAAGACTTGAGTCTCCAAGCGTATTTGGCTTTCCGATGGGGAAAGCTCTTCGTATAACCAATTAATCTGTTATTTTGAGTCTGTTTCTTAGATTTCAAGAAGTAGAGGACGACCTGTCAGGAACATTTTAGAGAAAATGTCCAGAGCTATTGGTGTCTCTTAGTTCTCCCATAATATTTCTGGTTTAACTATTTTAATTTTCTTTTCTCTCATTTTTATTTTTTCTATCACTGTAGATGTCCTAGTACATCTACAAAAGGTAATAATGCATTTTCACCCATCTTATTGATATTGATATAATATAGTAATTAATTTATTTGATAACCATTCATAGAGTCCCTTGTATATTTCAGTCATTCTACATAGAGCTAAGAATATAAAAGAGAAATAAACATGTTTTTGATCTTAGCGAGCTAATAAATGCCATTTTCTTGGAAAATTTTCCCTAATTTTTGTTTCTTTTTTTTTCATTTATTATACAAGATCTTTCTTTGTATTATCATTTGGACTTATTGTTTGATTTGTTTCTTCTGTGTTCTTACACATTTTCATAGATGTGATAAAGCTTGTGTGGCAGGATGTTTTCAAGATATGTAACAACCTTTGCAACAACAAGCCCCAAACTCAAACTATTTTAAATAATAAATCTATTTATTAATTCATATAACTAGAAGTTTAGGAGTTACTTATACCAGATTTCCTACTTAGTTTTCCTTCTTATTCCTTTGTAGTAATGTAAATAACAGTGGCTCAAAAAGGATGGACATTTATTTATCTCTCACTTAAATGTCTGAAGTTTTGCAGTTCAGGGAAATATGGCTGTTCTGATCCCCAGAGTCCTCAGGAATCCAGTGTCCTTTCAGTTAATTGATTCCTGGAGTGTGGTTCTCTCAGGTTAAGGCAATGGCATACATTCCGGGGAACAGAATGGAGTAGAACAATCTGCATTGCTATGTGCCCAGGTAAACATTCTCTTAGCGTGACCTATGTAGTATTATTGCCAAAGATGTTTAATTGGAGTATAATTGTAAGGAAATAATCAGACAAATCCAGATTGTGACATATTCTACAGACAACTGACAAAAATTCTTGAAAAATATCAGT
Organism: Indri indri; assembly: GCA_004363605.1. Lineage (NCBI taxonomy): Eukaryota > Metazoa > Chordata > Mammalia > Primates > Indriidae > Indri > Indri indri. Next base: position 48,137 of record RJWJ010005180.1, on the reverse strand, counting down.
GTCTTTAAAGACGTAACAAGGTGGGGGGATGATATTGTTCTAGATTGAAGAAAACTAAAATGCATGACGATAAAATTTAATCTATAATCCTTGACTAGATCTTAGATCATCAACAACAAAAAAACTAAAACAACTTTAAAAGAGTGTTAAAATAATTGGGAAAATTGAACATAGGTTTTATATTATTGTTTCAATGCTAAATCCCTTGGGTATACTAATAGTATTGTGGTTATGTTGGTGGAAATGTCCTTGTCCTTAGAAAGATGCAGAACGAAGTATTTAAGGAAAAAGGGTCATGCTTGCTGCAACTTCCTTTTAAGTAATTCAACCAAAAAATGCATCCATACATATACATCCAGGAAAGTACATTCATATGTGCATATGTATACATATGTATGAATCTTTGACTCTGCTCTGTGGAATATTTGTCCTTGTTAATTATCCTCCTTGGCCTTGTCTGAGGAGATTGTATAAATTTTATACCCTTCATCCTGCCACTTCAGTTTTGGAGTATATTAGCCACTAGGCTATGCTGCAACAGCAAGCAATCTACAATCTTTCTTTGCAGCTTAATGGTAAAGCAATTTATTTCTAAATCGTAAAGAATCTGCTGTGGGTTCAGATGACCCACTAGGATAGCTGTCCTCCCTGTGCAGGCTCAATGTTCCTTGCAGCTGTGATCTTAGAGCATCTCTGTATCAACATTTGCTTTTTAAATTGCCATAGCAGGGAAGAGTGGGTTGGAGAGTCAATCGTCAGCAACCAAACTGCATCATTTCTGATTACATTTTACTGGCCAGAGCAAATCATGTAACCATGCTTATCTTCAAAGAAACTGTGGCAGAGTGTACTTTCCAAAGATACCCGCAGGAATTCTTCCTCATTCACATGCTCTTCTACAACATCACTTTGCCACTTCTTGTCAAGCAGTGAAGCCAACTTCCCCCACTCACTTAAATCTGGATGGGCTATGATTATTTCAACCAATAGAGCCTGGCGAAAGCATCACTACATGATTTCTGAGGCTGAGTCATAAAACATGATGCCACTTATGTCTAGTTTCCTAGAATACTCATATTTGGACCTCTGAGCCACCATGTAAGAAGTCCAACTACTCTGAAGCTACTGTGCTGTGAGGAGCCAAGCCACATGGAGAGGCCACTGGTAGACACTCTAGTGAGCAGTCATACTTTTGCATCATCCTGGACATGTGAGTGATGATTCTAGCCAGATGATTCCATATCCCTGTTTTAAAATCACCCCCAGTCTTTGGGTCTTCCAGTCCGAGGTCTCACAAATTGTGGAGCCAAAATAAAACATCCTACTCCTCTACTATAGAACGAATGCTGTGTTCCTCTCCCATATTTGTATGTTGAAACCTAACCCCCACTGTTATGGTAATGGGAAGTGGGATTTGATTAGGTCATGAGGGTGGAGCCCTCATGAGTGGGATTAGTGCCCTTATAAAAGAGACCTCAGAGAACCCACTCATCCTTTCTGCCTTGTGAGGACATAGCAAAAAAACAGTCATCTATGAGCCAAGAAGTGGCTCCCATCAGACACAAAATTTGCTGATGCCTTGATCTTGGACTTTCTAGCTTCCAAAACTGTGAGAAATAAATGTAGTTTAAGCCACCCAGTCTATGATATTTTTGTTATAGCAGTCTGAATGGACTAAGACGTCTACCTGTCAAAATCCCTGACCCAGAAAATCCATAAATATAACAACATATAATAAAATAATTTTTGTTTTAAGATAATAAGTTTTGGAGGTAGTTTATTATACTGTGATAGCATCTAGAACATGTAATAATACCTGGAAGTGGGATGCTATTGTTAAAAAAACCTGAAATGTGACATTGGCTTTGGGAACAAATAAGAAGTAAAAGAAGGAAGGGCCTTTGAAAGACTGTTGATGAGAAAAGTGGGGAAAATGTTAAAGGAAAGTGAAGAAAATATTATTGGAAGGTGGGAAAAAAGAAATCCTCATTATGTAGTGGCAGAAAATTGAGGAAAACTGTTGTATACAGTAATGTGGCAATAAAAAATCGACCTAATAAAGTAATGAGTCTGGCTAAAGAGATTTTCAGATAGAATGTTGAAAGTGTCAACTGGGTTCTTTTAACTGCATATTAAATGTTAAATGTACAGATTGAAAGAGATGAACTAAAAAAGACATTTCTCAGTTGTCAAGCAAAATGTTAAAAAAACATGCAAGAGCCAGGATTTGCTGAATTCAAAAATAAAACTATTTCCCTCCACCGCCTCTCCGCCCTATATCTCCTAGAAGAAGTTCTCAAAGTAGAGAAAGGTTTTAGAGCAACAATCACACCCACAATGCTCTAGGAAAATGTCTTAGGGTAAAGATGACATCCAAAGTGTAACTTAAAAACCCTTTGTTAAAACCCCAGAAAGATTTATCATGGTTCCTCATGGACACTTTCAAACAGAAAAAAGGGCTTTTAAAGTTCTTGAAGGCATGCCTTGTGGATTCTCTCTGTTAAATAATAGTGATTCTAAGAATCTTAAGGGTATCATTCCACAGCAGCCTAATAAGGAGCCCAAGGAGAAAGACTTATGTTGAAGAGTTTTTGGTATGCCAATTGTACAATAATATTGATTATAAATTGATTCACAGGAAGCCCATAAAGTTTCTAAACGAATTATATCAACTAAGACCTAAAGGAAGAGGCAGTATAAAATGAAGGGAGGCCTTTGGGTCTCTGAACTGTTGTGTGCAGGAAGTATGCTGAGAGGTTTACTTAGATACAACACAAGATATTTGGAAAAGGAGGGATGATTCAGAGGATAGAACAAAAAACCTGGAGGATGGAGCCAGTAGTCATGCTGAACAACTCTCAGGCAGCGGGATGGAGCTCTTAGGAACAAACTGACAGCATGTACCTGGCTGTATTTCAATGTTACTATGGTTCAGTGATGCTGTGTCCCTTCATTTTATCCCATTTTTGGAGGAAGTGTCATGTCTATAGTGGTTATGCCCCACCTAAAGTTTAAAAATTTGCAAATGATAGGGGTTTTACTTTTCATTTTTAATGTCTGGTTTTATTGCATTGTGATAAGAGAGGACTTTTTACTCATTCTCTTTTTTTCAATTCAAAGTTGTCTATGTGGGATAATATAATAATTTTTTGGTTCGTGTTTCATGGGCTCCCACACAAAAGAGGGCAGAGCTTCACATTAATTTTATATTTTCTCATTGGATCTATTACTGTGATAAATTATATAAATAGATTTTATTTTAATTGTATTTTTGTTCTTTCATAGCTTTGAAAGACTCCGGAACTTAATGAATTTATATTTACTTCTCACATCTCCTGTACTTTTTGCTTTATAAAGGTTGATACTTATGTTATTAATATGTGGGATGTAAATGTTCATCTCTGCTATATCTTTATTATAAAATTTTACCCATTGACATTATCAAGTACTCTTCTATTATTTAATATTTTTTGACATAATGTAAACTCATCTAACAATAAAAGTATGATTCCTGTAATTTTCATTATTTTATTTGCCCGATGTACATCTGATCATTCTTTATGTTTTCATTTTGATGAATCACATTGTTTTAGATCCGTCTCTTTTAAATGTAGAGGTGGACTTTGTTTTGTGATTTCATCTAGAATCTTTTTCTTTTAATAGTTGAGTTTGACTCATTTATATTTATTTATCAGATATGTTTGATCTTAGTTGTATTATTTTATATATAATTTTTACTTTTATAGATTAATAAGCCACAATCCTTTTCACTATTTATTTTTCCTTTTGATACATAAATGTGACCAGATACCCATACAATCTTTAAATGCAGTCTTTTCCTTATATCTTTTCTGGCTCCTTCTTTTATTATTATTATTTTTATTTCAGCATATTATGGGGTACAAATGTTTAGGTTACTTATATTGCCCTTGCCCAACCTGAGTCAGAGCTTCAAGCATGTCCATCCTCCAGATGGTGCACACTGCACCCAATACGTATGTATATATCCATCCCCTCCTTCCCCCTCCCACCTGCCTGACACCCAATGAATGTTATCACTATATGTGCACTTAAGTGTTGATCAGTTAATACCAATTTGATGGTGGGTGAGTACATGTGATGCTTGTTATCTGTGGGACACAGCTAAAGCAGTCCTGAGAGGAAAATTTATATCCATAAATGCCTACATCCAAAAGACAGAAAGATCACAAATAAATAATCTAATGAAGCATCTCAAAGAACTGGAAAAGGATGAGCAAACTGACCCCAAACCCACCAGAAGAAAAGAAATAACAAAGATCAGAGCAGAACTAAATGAAATTGATAATAAAAAAAACTATACAGAAGATTAATAAAACAAAAAGCTGGTTCTTTGAAAAAATAAACAAAATTGACATGCCTTTGGCTAGATTAATCAGAAGCAGAAAAGAAAGAACTCTAATAAGCTCCATCAGGAATGAAAAAGGAGAAATTACAACTGATGCCACAGAAATACAAAATATCATCTATGAATACTATAAAAACCTCTATGCACATAAACTGGAAAATGTGGAGTAAATGAACAAATTCTTAGAAACACACAGCCTCCCTAGGCTCAATCAGGAAGAAGTACAATTCCTGAACAGAACAATATCAAGTACTGAAATTGAAACAGCAATAAAAAACCTTCCTGAAAAGAAAAGTCCTGGACCAGATGGTTTCACACCCGAATTTTATCAGACCTACAAAGAAGAACTGGTGCCTATCCTGCAGAAATTATTCTACAACACTGAGAAGGAAAGAATCCTCCCCCACACATTTTATGAAGCCAACATAACCCTGATGTCAAAACCAGGAAAGGACACAACAAAAAAAGAAAACTACAGACCAATATCCCTTATGAATACAGATGCAAAAATTCTCAACAAAATCCTAGCAAACCAAATTTAGGTGCTTCTCAAAAAAATAATTCATTAAGACGAAGTGGGCTTTATCCCAGAGATGCAGGGATGGTTCAACATATGCAAATCTATAAATGTAATTCACCACATAAATAGAAGCAAAAACAAAGACCATATGATCCTCTCAATAGATGCAGAAAAGGCATTTGACAAAATTCGATACCCTTTCACGATAAGGACACTTAACAAAATAGGCATAGATGGGACTTACCTAAAAATGATACAAGCCACATATAATAAACCCATAACACATCATACTGAATGGGGAAAAATTGAAAGCATTCCCACCTAGAACTGGAACCAGACAAGGTTGCCCTTGATCACTGCTTCTGTTCAACATAGTGCTGGAAGTCCTAGCCAGAGCAATGAGACAAGAGAAAGAAATCAAGGGCATCCAAATGGGAACAGAAGAGGTCAAATTGTCACTCCTTCTTTCCCCAAACTTCCCCCCAGATCAGTCCTCTTTCTTTATTCTTTCTTAAGCTTAACAACAATTGCTAAAATAGGCTTTTCTTTCAGCTTTATTGAGTTATGATTGACAAATAAAAATTGTATATATTTAAGGTATACAATGTGATGTTTTGATGTATGTATACATTGTAAAATGATTGCTATATCAAGCTAATTAACATATCTATCTCCTCATCTAGCTATCATTTTTTGTTGTGGTGGTGATGAGAAGACTTAAGATCTACTCTCTTAGCAAATTTCAAGTATATAAGACATTATTACTAACTATAGTCACCAAGATATACATTAAGTATCCCAAACTTATTCATCTTATAACTGAAAATTTACACCATTTGACCTACATCTTCCTATTCCTTCCACATCGGCCCCCCCCCCCCAATCCCCTGGTAACTACTCTTCTACAAAAGAACACTGTTCTTTGGCAACTGTGGAAATAATCATAGGATAATAAGTCTGCATATTTATATAAATTATGGAAAAAGTATGTAAAGACAGACATCAACATCTTAACAGAGGTTTCATCAATTGGAGTGTTTGGGGGAAGAAAGAATGAATATTAATTTTTCTTTAGAAGCTACTATTTTATTTCAATTGTTATAATAAGGATGTATCACATTTATGATTTAAGCTATTGAATTAAAAAAGTAGGGCAGTTCATAGGCCAATACCCCTGATAAACACAGATACAAAAATCTTCAAGACACTAGCAAACTGAATTCAACAGTATATTGGAAGGATCATTTACCATGATCAAGTGAGATTTATCCCTGGGAAGCAAGGATGGTTTATAATATGTATTCCAAAATATATAAGGAACTCAAATATACATAAATCAACACATGTGATATAACATTAACATAAGGTTAAGATATAAATTATGACATAAATTATAAGATTATAATTATAAGATTATAAAATATAAGAAGATATAAATTATAAGATCATTTCAATAGAAGACACAATGGAGAAAGAAAATATCTTTAATAAATTGTGTTGGAAAAACTGAATATCCACACAAAGAATGAAATTGGACCCTTATCTCACATCATATATAAAAATCAACTCAAAATGGATTAAAATCTTAAATATAAGAGCTGAAACTGTAAAACTACTACATAAAAACATAGGGGAAAGTGCCATGACATTGTTCTTGGCAAAATTTCTTGGCTATGTCCCCAAAGCACAAGCAAGAAAAGCAAAAATAAACAAATGGAATTGCGTCAAACTAAAAAGCTTCTCCACAGCAAAGCATACAATTGATAGAGTGAAGAGACACCACATGGACTGAGAGAAAACATTTGCAAACCATACAGAAGATAAGGGGTAATATCCAAAATATATAAGGAACTCAAACAACTGAATAGCAAGAAAACAAATAATCTAATTAAAAATGGGTAAAGGACCTGAATAGACAATTATCAAAAGAAGACATACAAATAACTAACAGGTATATAAAAAAAAAATGCACATCACTAATCATCAGGGAAATGAAAATTAAAACAAAGATGAGATATATTACCTCACACGTGTTAGAATGGCTATTACCAAAAAGATGAATGATAAGCCTGGGCAAGGATATGGAGAAAAGGAAACCCTTCTGCAATGTTGGTGGGAATGCAATAGTTTTTACAGTCATTACAAAAAATGATGTGAAGGTTCCAGAAAAAATTAAAAATAGAACTACCATATGATCCAGCAATCCCTTGCCTGGGTATATATCCAAAGGAAATGAGATCAGTATCTTGAAGAGATGTCTGCACTCCTTGTTCATTGCAGCATTATTCACAATAGCCAAGATATAGAATCAATCTACGTGGCCATTAACAGATAAATGGATTTAAAAAAGTGGTACATATGCACAATGGAATACTATTTAGCCTTAAAGAAGAAAATTCTGTCATTGGCAACAACATGGATGGACCTGGAGGATATTATGTTAAGTAAAATAAGTCAGCACAGAAAGACAAATACTGCATGATCTCATTTATGTATGGGATATAAATATATGGATCTCGAAGAAGCAGAGAGTGGAATGGCAGTCACCAGGGCCTGAGGGAGAATTGGGGAGATATTGGTCAAAGGATACAAAATTTCAGTTAGACAGAAGGAATAAGTTCAAGAGATCTTTTGTACAACAAGTTCAAGAGATCTTTTGACCAGCATTGTTGATAACAATGTATTGTACACTTGAAAATTGCTAAAAGAGTAGATTTAAGTGTCCTCACCACAAAAATTTATAAGTATGTGAGGTGACATATGTTAATTAGCTTGATTTAGCCATTCCACAATACATGCATACGTCAAAACATGTTACACACCATAAATACGTATAATTTTTATTTGTCAATTAAAAAATTATAACTTAGGCTAACTAAAAAAGAAAGTTATGTCATATCCACAAATTTTGTTCCAGGACACATACCTTTACCCTTTATCATATGCTATAATTTGATGAATAAATGATTTAAGGAAGCCCTCCCCTCAAAAAAGGAAAGTATGGTGGCATTCTGTGGGCTACAGAGAGTTGGCCTACAGTAGTTCAGAGAAGGATTTTTCCCTGTTGGTCAGGGAGAAAGTGGAGCTGAAAGGTCTGAGTTCGATAAATGACAAAGAAGTGCCTTCAACACACTCCTGGGGATGTGAAGCCTCGACCCAACTTCTCCGTATCTGATGCCAGAGCCAAATCACGTGGCTGTAACCAATTCCTGGGGAGGATGGAAAATGTAATCTTTTAATTGGCCGTTTGGACTCTTCGATTAATTATAAATAAGGAAAAAGGGGCAAATAAATATTTAGTTGACACTAGTAGTTTCTGCCATGAGTACTGCATGGCTTTAAAAACCAAGCAGCTATTTTACTTTGATAAAAATAATAATAAAAATAACCATGGTCATGGCAAGATTAAGCGGTGGGGCACTACTCTAAGCTTGGCCTAATTGAACATAAGTCCCATCAAATGTTTCTCAATTACTAGAGTTTGTAAAGAAAAAATAAATAAAAGAGGAAAGAAAAAAGTAGTCATGAGCCAAGGCCAGATGAGCTGACTTTATAGCAACAGTCCAGGCACAGTCAGACTTTACTGTTCCTCTTTATTGGTTTTTGAACACAGATATGGGAACACTCTTTTCAAGTTTCTTTAAGAGACCAAGGGCCATGGCCAAGGCCACAGGAACCAAAAAATCCCAGTTGATGTCTGTAGTCTTTGACTTAGTATCCATGAGACAGCCTGATACAGAAACAGAAAAACTAACTGGGATGAGAAAGAAAGATTCCTTAGGGTAGGTGACTAGCGCTCTGTCCAGTCTTCACAGATAATGTTTCCAGGGGAGACACTCAGAATTTCAGGCACAGGAGCCATGTTTGTTTTTTGTTTGACCTTGTTCTTGAAGGCAGGTATCTATGACAGAATGCGTGCATCACCTCCGCCTCAACTTGTCACATAAAAGTTGAGACATGTTAGTTGGGGCACAGTGAAAGCACATAGAAGGGGATTTAATGCAAGGAATTAGATCTTTGAAGAGGCAGATTCTAGACTTGCCTCTTGAAATGATGCAGAGCAGTTGAGACACATAAGAGGAAACACTGTCTCAGGGCTGTCAATCGCACCACGCTGGGGTCAGGAAGCTGCTCCTCATGCTGCTGTTGCCATGGACATTGTGACTGCTTCACACACCCAGGAAACAGGAATTATGCGTGTGTATCTAACGGGTGAAAATAACTCTCAATCAGAACCCTTGCTTTGGCGGAATCTCAGCATTGCAAGCTCTTCACGTGTAAAGACAGTGGGATGAAGGCAGAGAGAACTAATTTAAATTATCTCTACATATCCTGTGCTTGTGGAGGTGGAAGAGAGAGGGTATAAATGTTAGAATGTTCTCAAAAACTCAAAAATGTTTACGATAGGAATTATTCTGTTTGGTCCCATGGAAGACTAAGCTCAGTCAGCATCTCTTTCTTCTTATCCCTGATGCTTAAGACCCAGGGAGAGAGGAAAACCCATCCAAAGCACTTAACTAGTGATGAATATTGGGGAATGTCTTAGTCAGCTCTGGCTGCCACAACAAGATACCATATCCTGGGTGGCTTAGACAACAGAAATTTATTTTTTCACAGTTCTGGAGGCTGGAAGTCTGAGAGATGGGTACCAGCATGGCCAGGTTCTGGTGAGGGCTCCTTTATGGATTGTAGACAGCTGCCTTCTTGCTGTGTACACACTCTTATGACCTCGTATATCTAATTATCTCCTAAAGGCCCCATCTTTAAATACCATCACACCAGGAGTTAAAACTTCAAGATATGAATTTAGGGTTTGGGACACAAATCAGTCTGTAGCAAGGGAGCACAGGGGTGGCACACACTCCATTTCTATACTCTTAGAGTCCCAGTGGGGCTCTAGAATTAAACTGACATAAGAGAGATTAACAGGAGAAAAGCACATAAATTTATTTAATATAAGTTTGATGTGTCATGGGAACCCTTATAAAGAAATGAGGAACAAAAGAAGCAGATAAAGTCAATTAATTATGTATGTTGAATTGGACAAAGAATAGTAGATTGTGAAGAAGCTACTAAATTATGTGGGGAGGCTTAAAGGATAAGAGTTATTTTAACAAGGTCTGTGCAGAATTCTTTTTGTCTTGACTTCTTGTCCTCGATGACAAGGTGTTGCTTTTCCTTCTAGTATAGGGAGGATGTCTTTCACATGGGACATCTGCTTTTAAGAAACAGAAAAGAGGTCAGATTGATCATCTTGCACCTGCTTTTTTTCAAGTGATTTTGATTCAAAATAGTCAATGTGCCAGAGTGGTGTGTTTTAACTCCTTCAAGAGAATATGGCCACTCCCATGGCAGGAACCTAGTGATATTCCACTTAAGAAGAGCAAATATAATCAAGGACTTCCCTCCAATGTGTGAGGCTCGAAGACAGGAGGAAGAGTGAGAATGGTGAGATAAAGGACTGAACGGACACAGCCAGAGCTTTTCGCTGCAGGCTCAGTGTACTTTGCCAGCCAGAATTGTGTCCTTATCTGTCTGCTTTTAGGAGAAGATAAATTTTCACTTCTTGTGAGGAGAGGCCTAGAAACCAATTATTGTAATTCCATAAAAATTATCCCTGGAGATTGAGCCTATCAGACAGGATAAATCCATTTTCATGAGAGAGAAGATCTTCCAGGTATAATAAACCAGATATTCATGGTAAAAATCACCCAGGCTCCATTCTGTGTGCCTGTGTGTATAACTGAAATGAGGGGTGAGTCATTAAGAGGGCAAGTGAATTTTCTTGGTGTTTTAGTTGCAAACAGCATAATACACCTTGGCTAATTTAAGCTGATGTTATTTATTAAATAATATTTGGTGCCTCATAGACTGTCCTGGAGTTAAAGAGAGTCAGACTCTGAGTTATTCTTCTAGGAATGAGACACAGAAACACCCAGAGGGCCTCACAGGAGAAAATGCCACTGCGTCGTGGCTCGGCTTTTAGGATATTTGAAACTAAATTCTAGAGCTGTCACTGATGCCACAGAAGAACCAGATTCCTCTGCCCCAGGCAAAGAAGACTGAGTTCCACATGCGTGGTGTTGCTGACTGGTAGAAACTGATTCCCACGCTTGCTGCCAGCTGCTGGGGAATCTAGGAAATGATCACAGTGTGGTGAGGGGCTCACAGATGCGAAGACACAGATAATGAACGTCTACTGGTGGCAGAGTGTGAAAGGGTAATAATGTGGGATACTAATTTCTATTTATTTTTACTTTTTAAATTATAAACATTTCAAACACACAAAATACAAATATTTCAAACGTGCACAAGATCTTATTTCATTTATATTTCCTACTCCACCTTTATTATTGTAAAGCAAATCCAGAGCATCATATTATTTTATTGGTAAATATTTTGGTATGCATATATAAATGATAGGGTTCTTTTTTTTAGAGAAAAGTGATATCACTATTATTATTTCACCTAAAAATATTGGGATTTTCCAGTTATCTTTCTGTTATTGATTTCTATTTTAATACCATTGTAGTCTGACAGCAGACATTGTATGATTTCTTTTCTTTTAAATTCGTTCAGATGTGCTTTATGGCCCAGAATGTGCTCTGGCTTGGTGAATGTTCTATGCAAGCTTGAGAAGAATGTCTATTATTTTTGCTGGATGAAGTATTCTGTAGATGTCAATTAGATCCAGTTGGTTGACAGTGTTATTGAGTTTAACTGTGTCCTTACTGATTTTCTGCCTGCTGTATCTGCCCATTTGTGGTAGAGGAGTGTAGAAGTCTTTAGCTATGATAGTGGATTCATCTATTTTTCCTTGCAGTTCTATTAGTTTTTGCCTCACATATCTGACACTCTGTTCTTAGGCACATACACATTAAGGACCATTTTCCTTTTTGGAGGATTAACTCCTTTATCATTATGTAATGCCCTTTTTTATCCCTGATAACTTTCCTTGCTTTGAAGTTTTCTGTCTGAAGTTTTTTTTATTTCAGCATATTACAGTGGTACAAATATTTAGGTTATATATATTGCCTTTGCCCCACCTGAGTCAGAGCTTCAAGCGTGTCCATACCCCAGACGGTGCGCTCCACACCCATTTTGTGTGTATATACCCATCCCCTCCACCCCCTCCCACCTGCCCGACACCCGATAAGTTTTATTCCTATATGTGCACTTAGGTGTTGATCAGTGAAACCAATTTGCTGGTGAGTATGCGTGGTGCTTATTTTTCCATTCTTGGGATACTTCATTTAGTAAAATGGGTTCCAGCTCTATCCAGGAGAATACAAGAGGCGCTATATCACCATTGTTTCTTATAGCTGAATAGTATTCCATGGTATACATATACCACATTTTATTAATCCACTCATGTATTGATGGGCACTTGGGTTGCTTCCACATCTTTGCAATTGTGAATTGTGCTGCTATAAACATTTGAGTGCAGATGTCTTTTTTATAGAATGTCTTTTGCTCTTTTGGGTAGATGCCCAATAATGGGATTGCTGGATCAAATGGTAGATCTAGTTGTATCTCTTTAAGGTATCTCCATATTGCTTTCCACAGAGGTTGCATGAGTTTGCAGTCCCACCAGCAGTGTATGAGTGTTCCTATCTCTCTGCATCCATGCCAACATTTATTGTTGTGGAACTTTTTGATAAAGGCCATTCTCACTGGAGATACATGATATATCACTGTGGTTTTGATTTGCATTTCCCTGATGATTAGAGATGTTGAGCATTAATATAGATACTCCAGCCTCACTTTTGATTAGCCATAGTGTAGGATATTTTCCTCCATTTACTTTTTATTTATAAGTGTCTTTATATTTAAAGTGGGTTCCTTGTATATGAAATATAGTTTGGTCTTGTTATTTTATTATTTTATTTTTTTAGAGACAGGGTCTCACTCTGTTGCCTAGGCTGGAGTGCAGTGGCAGGATCATAACTCACTGTAACCTTCAACTGAACTCCTGGGCTCAAATGATCCTCCTGTAGCTGGGACTATGGGCACATGCCACCATGCCCAGCTAGTATTTTTAAGTTTTTTATGGAGATGGGGGTGTGGGGTCTGGCTACATTGCCCACGCTGGTCTCGAGCTCCTGGCCTCAAGCAATCCTCCCACCTCAGCCTCCCAAAGTGCTGGGATTACAGGCGTGAACCACTGTGCCCAGCTGGCTCTTGTTTTTTAATCCACTCTCAAAATCTTCGTCTTCTGATTTGTAGAATTAGACTATTGATGTTCAAAGTGATTATTGATATAGCTGGATTAATATCTATTAATAGCATATTTATTAATTTCTATTCATTGTCCTTGTTCTTTATTCCTATTTTTGTCTTCATTCTTTTTCTGCTTTTTCTGGTTTTAATTGAGCATTTTGTGTGATTCTATTTTCTTTCCTGTGTTAGTGTATCAGTTAAACATATTTTTTAGAACTGTTTTTAGCATTGCCCTACAGTTGGCAATGTACATTTATGACTAATTGAAGTCTACTTTTGGATAACACTGTAACACTTCATGGGAAGAATGAGTACCTTGTAATAACAAAAATAATCCTAATTCCCCACTCCCATCCTTTGTATCATTGTTGTCATTCATTTTGCTTATACATAAGCATATACACAAGCACACACACAGATGCACAAGATAGGCACATAAGCATACACAGTTAAATGCATCATTGCTATTGTTATTTTGAGCAAACTGTAATCCGTTGGGTCAATTAAGAAAAATTTTTATTTTACCTTCACTTATTCCTTCTTCAATGCTCTTCTTGTCTTATGTAGATCCAAATTTTTGACCTGTGTAATTTCTTTTTCTCTAAAGAACTTCTTTTAACATTTCTTACAAGGCAAGTCTATTGGCAAACAAATTACCTCAATTTTTGTTTCTCTGAGAAAGTGTTTCTGCTTCATTTTTGAAGGATAATTTCACATGGTACAGAATTCTAGGTTGGTGTTTTTTCTTCCTTCAACACTTTAAATATTTCACTCCATTTTCTTCTTGTGGGGTTTCTAAGAAGTCAGATGTAATTCTTATCTTTGCTCTCCTGTAGGGCAGTTGTTTTTATCCTCTGGCTTCTTTCAGAATTTTTCCTTTATCTTTGATTTTCTATGGTTTAACAATGATTTGCCTAGATATAGATTTCTGGCATTTATACTTCTTGGTGTTCTCTGAGCTTCCTAGATCTGAGGTATGGTGTCTCACATTAATTTGGGGAAATTTTCAGCCATTATTATTTCAAATATTTCTTCTCCTCCTTTTTCCCTTTTTTCTTCTGATATTCCCACTACATGTATTACACATTTTAAACTTTTCCCAGAATCCTTGGATATTCCATTCTGCTTTATTCAGTCTTTATTCTCTTTGATTTTCAGTTTTCAGATTTCTATTGATATATTCTCAAGCTCAGAGATTTTTGTAGTTTTCTTCTTCTTCCCCCAAGCTTTATTAAGGTATAATTGACAAATAAAAATTGTATATATTTAATGTGTACATAATGATTTTTTTTATATGTATACATTGTGAAATGATTATCACAATCAAACCAATTACCATATCTATTGCCTCACATAGTTACCATTTTTTCTATGGGTGTGGTAATAACACACACATGGAATGATAACATTTAAGATCTACTAATACAGCAAATTTCAGGTATATAATACAGTATTACTAACTATAACTACCATATATATAAATATATTAGATCTCCAGAACTTATTCATTTTGCATAATTGATACATTGTACCTTTTGATACCATCTCTTCATTTTATCTACCCCATATCCCCTGGCAATCACCACTCTACCCTCTACTTCTATGAATTTGACATTTTTAGATTTCCTATATAAGTGTCATACAATAAGACTGGAAAATGACAGAATTTTCTTCAAGTGAAGTATCCCAAGAATGGAAAAACAAGCACCACATGTACTCACCATCAGACTGGTTTTAACTGATCAACACTTAAGTGTATATACAGTAATAACATTCATCAGGTGTCGGGCAGATGGGAGGGGGTAGGAGGGGATGAGAATATACACACCTAATGGGTGTGGTGTGCACTGTCTGGGTGATGGACACGCTCAAAGCTCTGACTTGGATGGGGCAAGGGCAGTATGCATAACCTAAACATTTTTGCCTCCATAATATGCTGAAATAAAAAGAAAAGAAATAAATCATTATATAAAAGGTACCTGCACTCCTTTTTTTTTAATCATAGCACTATTCACAATTGCAAAGATATGAAATCAATTCAAGTATCCATCAATCAATGACTGGGTAAAGAAAATGTGGAATACACATACCATGTAATACTATTCAGTCATAGGAAAGAATAAAATCATATCTTTTGCACAACTTGGATGGAACTGGAGGCCATTGTCTTAAGTGAAGTAACTCAGGAATGTAAAATCAAATACCACATGTTCTCATTTATAAGTGGAAGCTATACAATGGGTACACATGGAAATACAGAATGGACTAACAGACATTGGGGCTTCAAAAGGTGGGAGGTGGGTGAGGGGTGAAAAATTACCTCTTAGGTACAATGTACACTATTTTGGTGATGGATACACTGAAAGCCCAGACTTAACCACTACACAATATATCCACATAACAGAACTGCACTTGTACTTCCTAAATGTATACAAATAAAATAAAATAAAATAAATGATAAGATTTCCTTTTTTTAAAAGGCTGAATAATATTCCATTGTATTGTATATATTACCTTTTCTTATCTACTCATCTGTAATGAACACTTAGGTTGATTCCATATCTTGGCTATTATGAATAGTGCTGCAGTGAACTTGGAGTACAGATATCTCATACAATATAACTTTCTCACCACCATTTATTACAGAGACTATTGTTTCTCCATTGTGTGTTTTTGGCATCTTTGTGAAAGATCAATTGATTGGAAATCCATGAATTCATTTCTGGGCTCTCTATCCTGTTCCATTGCTCTATATATTTGTTTTTATGCTGGTATCATACTGTTTTGATTTCTACAGCTTTGTAGTGTATTTTGAGTTTGAGTAGTGTCATGTCTCCAGCTTTGTTCTTTTTGCTCAAAATTGCTTTGGCTATACAGAGTCTTTTGTGGTTCCATATGAATTTTAGTATCTTTAAAAATTTCTATGAAAAATGCCATTGGAATTTTGACAGCAATCACATTGAATCTATAGTTTGCTTAGGGGAGTATAAACATTATAACAGTATTGTTCTTCCAACCCATGAATACAGAATATTTTTTTATTTATTTGTGTCTTCTTTAATTTCTTTCATGAATGTCATTGTTTTCCATGTACAGATCTTTCACTTCCTTGATTGAATTTACTCCGAAGTATTCTATGTTTCTTTGATGTTATAATAAATGGAATTATTTTCCCGATTTCCTTTACAGATAGATCATTGTAGGTGTAAAAATGCAACTGTTTTTTTCTTTTTGTTGATTTTGTACCCTGCAACTTACTGAATTTATTTATTAGTTTTAACAGGTTTTTGGTGTAGTCTTTAGGGTTTTCTAAATGTAAGATGATGTCATCTACAAACAGAGATAATTTTACTTCTTCCTTTTTAATTTAGAAGTCTTTTATTTTTTCTTTTTGTGTAAATGCTCTAAGACTTCCAGAATTATATTGAATAGAAATGGTCAAAGCCAGGATCCTTGGCTTATTCCTGATCTTAGAAGAAAAGATTTTAGCTTTAACCATAGATGTGTCATACATGACTTTTATTATGTTAAGGTACATTTCTTCTATGCCTAATTTGTTGAGAGCGTTTTTTAATCATGAAGGAATGATGAATTGTGTCAAATGCTTTTTCTGCATCTATTGAGATGATCATCTTTTTATCTTTCATTTTTTAACGTAGCAATCACATTTATTAATTTATGTATATTGAACAATTCTTGCATCCCAAGAATGACTCCCACTTGGTCATGGTGTATGATTGCTTGATGTGCTGTTGAATTTATTTTGATAGCATTTCGTTAGGATTTCTGCCTCTATGTTCATCACAGATATTGGCCTGGAACTTTTTTCTTATAGTTGCCTTGTCTGGCTTTGGTATCAGGATAATTCTGGCTTCATACAATGAGTTTGGAAGTATTACTTCATTTTCATTTTTTTGAAAGAGTTAGAGGAGGAATAGCGTTAATTATTCTTTAAAAGTTTGGTAGAATTCACCAGTGCAGCCACCAGACCCTGGGGTTTTTTTTGAATGGGAGACTTTTTATTACTGGTCAAATCTCCTTACTGATCAATGGTCAGTTCAGATTTTCTATTTCTTAATAATTCAATCTTGGTTAAGTCTCCATATCTAGGAAATTTGTTCATTTAAAAAGTTTTTTTCCAGTGAAAATTAAACAGGAATATTCATTTTTAAAAGTTATCCTATTTGTTGCCATATAATTTTTGTTCACAGTAGTCTCTTGTGATCCTTTGGTATTTCTCCCGTCCAAGTACTAACCAGGCCCAATCCTGCTTGGCTTCTGAGATCAGAGGAGATTGGCTGTGTGCAAGGTGTTATGGCTGTAAACTCCTTCATATTTCTGTGGCATCAGTTGCAATGTCTCCTCTTTCGTTTATAATTTTATTAATTTAAGTTATCTCTCTTTTCTTTCTCAGTCTAGTTAAAGGTTTGTTGGTTTTGTTTATCTTTTTGAAAAACCAGCTCTTAGTTTCATTGGTCTTTTCTATTGTTTTTCTAGTCCCTATTTCATTTCTTTCTGGTCTGATCTTTGTTATTTCCTTCCTTCTGATAAGTTTGAGCTTAGTTTGTTCTACTTTTTCTAGTGCCTTGATGTGTAAAGTTATTTTATTCACAAGCTTTCTTCTTTCTCCATGTGGGCATTTATCACTATGAACTTCCCTCTTACAACTGCTTTTGCTGCATTCTGTAAGTTTTGGTATGTTGTCTTTCCATTTTCACCTGTTTCAGGTATCTGTTGATTTCCCTTTTGACTCATTAATGTTTAGGAGATGTTTAATTTCCACATATTTGTAAATTTTCCATGTTTCTCCTGTTATTGAGTTCCATACAGAGTATTGATATTCTGTATTTCTTAATACCATTGTGGTAAAAAAAATGAGTTGATATGATTTTAATCTTGATTTTGTGAAGACTTATGGCCTAACATATGATGTACCTTGGAGATGTTCTGTGTGTGCTGGAAAAGAAAGTGTATTCTGTTGCTGTTGGATAGAATATTCTGTATATATCTGTTAGGTCCATTTGGTCTAAGATGTAGTTCAAGTCCAATGTTTTGGGTTGATTTTCTGTGTGGTTGATCTTTCCATTGCAAAAGTGGGGTATTAAAGTTCCCTACTATTATTGTATTGCTGTCTATTTCTCCTTTAGATCAGCTAATATTCGCTTTATATATTAGATGAGCCAAGTTGGGTGGTATTTATAACTGTATATCCTTTTAATGAATTGATCCCTTATTATTATATAATGACCTTCTTTGTTTTTCGTGATAGTTTTGAACTTATAGTTTATTTTGTCTGATATAAATATAGCCATCCTTATTCTCGTTTGGCTACCATTTGCATGGAATTTCTCATAATTTCTTTAAGTAAGCTTTTGTCCCTTTTATTTTCTATGCTGCTTATGAGACTCCCATAATGCATGTATTAATTTGCTTGATGGTGCCCCATCATTTCCACAAGCTTTACTCACTCTTTTAAATTCTTTCTTCTTTTGTTTCTTTTACTGGGTAATTTGAAATGACCTGTCTTTGAGCTCACTTATTGTTTTTTTCTGCTTGATTATGTTTGCTATTGAAGTTCTCTCTGGAATTTTTCAGATCAGTCTTTGTGTTCTTTGGCTCCAGAATTTCTGTTTGGTTCTTATTTATGGTACACACTCATTATTGAACTTCTAATTTTGATCATGTGTTGGTGTCCTGACATTGTTTATATGTCTTTGCTCTCTTGTGGGGCACTGAGCTTCTTTAAGACAATTATTTTGAATGCTTCATCTGGCAGTTCACAAATATCCATTTCTTTAGAGTTATTTAATGGTGCTTTCTTTTGTTTAATTGGTGGTGTTGTGTTTCCCTTATTAATCCTGATTCTTGTGGCCATGAATTGGTCTCTGTGAGTTTTAAGAATTAGGTACATATTCCAGTCTTTACAGACTGGCTTTGTCCAGTAAAGCCCTTCAATAGTCAGCTGGTCCAGAGATTCTGGATGGGCCATCTAGCAGGGTCCATAGGAAGGCCTGTATCTGGAATCCTCAGGAAGGATGGCCTGGTGCCTGGATCAGCAGGGGTTGGCTTGGAGCTTGGGTCTCTAGGGTCAGGTGTGCAGCCTGAGTTCACTTGGGAAGTCTAGAGCTAGGGTCCACTGGAGTGGGACTGGGTCCTGGGTCCACATGATCTAGCCTGATGCCAGGGTCCACTGGGGTCGACCTGCTTCCTGGGTCTGCAGAAGCAGACCTGGAGCCTGGGTTATGGTGTTCACCTTGAGCCCGTTTCTGCAGGAGCTGACCTAAAGCCTGGGTCCATGGGGGCTGACATGGTGCTGGGCTGTGCCTTGCACCTGGGTAAATGGGGACAAGCCTGGAGCCTGAATCTACAAAATCTGATTTTGTACTGTGGCGGGCCAGGAGTATGAGTCCACAGGCATGGACTTGGGTCCTGGCTCCACGTGGGCTGGTCTGGAGCCTGGGTTTACAGGGGCTGGGCTGGCATTGGGGTGCATTGAAGTGGACTCTGGGTCTGCTGGAGAGGGCCTAAACACTGGGTCCACTGCAGCATACAGCTGCAGCATATGCTTGGAGCCTGGGTTATGCCTGGTGCTGGGGTGGGCCTGAATTCTGGGCCTGGGAGGCTGGTCTGGAGCCTTTGGAGCAAAGGTGTCAGCCTAGTGCATGGGGCCATGGGGGCAAGCCTGGTGCTGAGGCAGGCCTGGAGCCTGGGTCTGTTGGGAAAATAGACTAAGAGATGTGAAAGGTTTCAGGAGTTTTGCAGGGCTTACCTTGAAGGAATCTGTGGGCACGTTAGTTCACAGAATAGAAGCTGCTCCCAACAAAGACAGGCATTGTCAGAGGACGTCTGCACAGCAGCATTTGTTCGATACTGCCGGCCATTGCCTTGAGCTTTTTTTGCACAGCAAAAGCTCAGTTTGGGCCCCTGGCTGAGAAGCTGATTAAAATGCCTGACCAGCAGATAACATGCAGCTGGAACTATCTTAAACTTCAAGGCTATTCCTGCTTCACTCCTGACCACATGTCTCTGTATTTAGAGAAATAGATTAGATTAGTACACAGACTTAGTGTTCTTACTTTATACATTTTTGTCTTTAATTTGTATGCTCAGTTAGGTCTGTTTCTAATTTAGGGCTTAAATGTTTATTTTAGAAAAATTTTATAACCATCTATTCTTGTAGACAGAATTAGATATGGGTCCCTTGAAACCTTTGGGGAGCCTAGCAACCTCAACGAATGAGCTGTACACATAATTCTTTAACCAAGGACAACTAATTGCTATAACAATAAATACTGATATGGGATTTCCCTCATTGCTTCACAGCTCACGGGAATGCTGGAGGACTCCTGACTCCCCAATCACTTTAAACTACACTTTCACTCTCTCTCTGTTATTTATCTGTCTCTATTATTTCCAAATCTCTTATGACGATCCTGCCTGGGACCTGTTTTGCTGGGAGGGTAGCTAACTCCCGGCATGGGTCCATGGATGCTTGCCTGGAGTCTGGGGCTGCATTGGACAGCCTGGCCAGACACCAGGCTGAGATGGGCCTGGCGGTTGGGTCCCTAATGGTGGGCCTGGGTCTTCATGTACTGGTTTAGTGTACAGGGTCACAGGGCCAGCCTGAAGCTGGAGTCCATGGGATGAGCCTAAGCCCTGGGACTGTGGATATCAGTATGGTGCCTGGGGCCACAGGGGCCAGCCTGGGTCTTGGATCCATGGGAGCTGGTCCAGTACCAAGGTGGACCTGGAAGCTGAACCTCCAAGGGGCCAGCCTGGAGGCTGTGGATGCAGGGACATGCCTGGTACTAGGGGAGGCCTGGTGCCTGGGGCCAGAAGGGTAAATCTGGGCCTGTGGGTACCATCTTGGAACCTGAGGCTGTGCAGATTGGTCTGACCCTGGGTCAGGGCTGAAACCTGGGGCCAGCAGTGTGGGACTTGGTCCTGAGACTGAAGGTGCCAAGCTTGGCACCAGGATCAACCAGGGTGGGCCTGTTGCCTGGATCAAAGGAAGCAGGCTAGGGTCCTTGATCAATGGAGGTAGCCTGGCGTCTGGGTCTGTGGGCTGGCCTGCTTCTGGAGAAGATGAGCCTGGGTCTGCAGGGGCCAGCCCGGTACTGGGGCAAATCTGGGTGGATAGGGTCTGTGCTCGAACTTGGGTCCACAGGGTCTAGCCTGGAACCTGGGTCCACAGGAGCCAGCCCATAACCTGGTTCCATAGAGGCTGACCTGGCACTGAGATTCACTGGGATGAGCTGATGTTGCAGTGTGCAGTGAAGTCAGGTGCTCACCTCACTGTCCTTCCCCATGCAGACGGTATCTCTCAGCTGTGCTACCTGGGGTGAGGGGTGATGCAGGTAATGTACAGTTGTCCTTCCTATCCTCTTCATTGCTTATTTTCTTATTTCTGTGCTACAAAAAGGTGCTGTAATCTCTCACCTGGATTCCTAAGTTCTTCTGAAGATATTGGTGTGCATGAATCGTTGCTTAAACTGATGTTTCTGTGAGGGGAAGATGCTGGACACTCCTATTCTACCATCTTGCTGAGGCATTCCTTCTCTAAACTCTCTCATCATAATAAATACAGGGAAGCAATTGCCTCCTCAGTGGATCTTCCACTTGATCTCCAGTCTTTTCTCTCTCCTTGATTTATTTATTTATTTACTTATTTATTTATTTTACTGATACATAATTGTACATATTTTGGGGTACCTGTGATATTTTGTTACTTGCATTGAGTATGTGATCAAGTCAGGGAATTTGAGGTATCTATTACATCAAGTATTTATCATTTTATATTGGAAATATTTCAAGTCCTCTCTTCTAGCTATTTTGCAATGTATAATACATGTTGCTACCTCTAATCACCCTCCTTTCTATTGAGCATTAGAACCTATTTCTTCTATCTAACTGTATGTACCTGTTAACTAATCTCTTTTTATCTTCCCCTCCACCAACATATCCTTCCCAGTGTCTGGTATCTAACATCCTACTCTCTACCTCCATGAGATAAACTTATTTCCCTCATGAATATGAGTAAGAACATGCAATATTTGTCTTTTGTGTCTTGACTCATTTCACTTAACATCATGACCTTCAGTTCCATCCGTGTTGCTGAAAATGACAATATTTCATTCTTGCTTATGGCCAAAGAGTATTCCATTGTGTGTGTGTGTATAATATATATTTTTTATTTAAATATACATTTTATGTTATTTAATATTTATTTAAAATATATATAATATTTCAGCATATTATGGGGGTACAAATGTTTAGGTTACATATGTTGCCTTTGCCCCACCTGAGTCAGAGCTTCAAGCCTGTCCATCCCCCTGATGGTGCGCACTGCGCCCATTAGGTGTGTATATACCCATCCCCTTCTCTCCCCCCACCTACCCAAGACTCTATGAATGTTACTACTATATGTGTGCACTTAAATGTTGGTCAGTTAATACAAATTTGATGGTGAGTACATGTGGTGCTTGTTTTTCCATTCTCGTGACACTTCACTTAGTAAAATGGGCTCCAGGTCTATCCAGAATAATACAAGAGGTGCTAGATCACCATTGCTTTTTTGTGGCTGAATAGAACACCATGGTATACATATACCACATTTTATTAATACACTCATGTATTGATGGGCACTTGGGTTGTTTCCACATCTTTGAAATTGTGAATCGTGCTGCTATAAACATTCGAGTGCAGATGTCTTTTTTTATAGAACGTCTTTTTTTCCTTTGGGTAGCTGCACAGTAATGGGATTGCTGAGTCAAATGGTAGTTCTACTTGTAGCTCTTTGAGGTATCTCCATATTACTTTCCACAGAGGTTGTACTAGTTTGCAGTCCCACTAGCAGTGTATGAGTGTTCCTATCTCTCCATATCCAAGCCAACATTTATTCTTTTGGAACTTTTTGATAAAGGCAGTTTTCACTGGAGATAACTGATATCTCATTGTGGTTTTGGATTGCATTTCCCTGATGATTAGAGATGTTGAGCATTTTTTCATATTTTTGTTGGCCATTAATTTATCTTCTTTTGAAAAGTTTCTGTTCATGTCCTTCACCCACTTTTTGACAGGGCTGTTTTATTTTTTCTTGCTGATTTTCCTGAATTCTATATAGATTCTAGTTATTGGCCCTTTATCAGATGTGTAGCGTGTGAATATTTTCTCCCATTCTGTAGGTTGTCTGTTTGCTCTTGTGATAGTTTCCTTGGCTGTGCAGAAGCTTTTTAATTTGATTAGGTCCTGTTTATTTATTTTTTTTGTTGCTGATTGCCTTTGGGGTCTTATTCATAAATTCTTTCCCTAGGCCAATATCTATAGAACTTTTGCCAATATTTTCTTCTAGAATTCTTATAGTTTCATGCCTTAGGTTTAATTCTATTATTTGCCATGAGTTGATTTTCGTGAGAGGTGAAAGGTGCGGATCCTGTTTCAGTCTTCTACATGTGGCTATCCCATTTTTCCAGACACTCCTCTTGATAGATTAATGAGAAGCATAAAAGAAAAGAAAGAGCTCTAATAAGCTCTATCAGGAAGGAAAAAGGCGAGATTACAACTGATACCATGGAAATACAAAATATCTATGAATACTATAAAGACCTATATGCACATAAACTTGAAAACGTGGAGGAAATGGACAAATTCTTAGAAACACGTAGCCTGTCTAGGCTCAATCAGGAAGAAATAGAATTTCTGAGCAGACCAATATCAAATACTAAAATTGAAGCAGCAAGAAAAAAATCTTCCTGAAAAGTCCCACACCAGATGGTTTCAGCTGAATTTTACAAGACCTACAAAGAAGAACTTGTACCTATTTTGCAGAAATTATTCCACAACATCAAGAAGGAAGGAATACTCCCCAACACATTTTATGAAGCCAATATCACTCTGATACCAAAATAGGGAAAGGATGCAACAATAAAAGAAAACTACAGACCAATATCCCTTATGAATATAGATGCAATAATTCTCAACAAAATTTAGCAAACTGAATTCAGGTGCTCATCAAAAAAATAATCCACCATGACCAACTAGGCTTCATCCCAGAGATGCAGGGATGGTTCAACATATGCAAATCCATAAATGTAATTCACCATATAAATAGAAGCACCACATTACACCACATTAGAAAATCCATTTCTCCATTGACGGACACATAGGTTGATTTTATACTTTGGCTATTGTGAATAGTGCTGCAATAAACATGAGAGTGCAGGCATCCCTTCGATATACTGATCTTTTTTACTTTGGAAAAATATTCAGTAGTGGATTGCTGGATCATATAGTGGTTCTATTTTTAACTTTTTGAGAAATCACCATACTGTTTTCCCTACTGTTTGCACTAATTTACATTCGCACCAATAGTGTGCAAGGGTTCCCTTTTCTCCACATTCTCACCAACATGTACTATTTTTCTGTCTGTTTAATAATAGCCTCATTCTAACTGGGGTAAGATGATATCTTATCATGGTTTTGATTTGCATTTCCCTGATGATCAGTGATGTTGAAGATTTTTTCAAATACCTATTGGCCATTTGTATGTCTTCTTTTGACTTTTGCCCACTTTTAATTGGATTATGTGTTTATTTTGTTTTTTTTTTTTTACATTTGAGTTGTTTCAGTTTCCTGCGTATTCTGGATTCCTTATCAGATGAGCAGTTTGCAAATATTTTCTTCCATTCAACAAGTTATTTCTTCCTTTTGTTGTTTCCTTTGTTGTGTTGAAGCAGAAGCTTTTCAGTTTAATACAGTCCCATTTGTCTACTTTTTTTTTTATTGCCTGTCCTTTTCAGATCTTAGCCATAACATCTGAACCTAGACCAATGTTCCAAAGTGTTTCCGCTGTGTTTTCTTTTAGTAGTTTTGCTGTTTTGGTTACTATAGCCTTCTAGTATGGTTTGAAGTCTGGTAATGTGATGCCTCCAGATTTGTTCCTTTTGCTTAGGATTTCTTTGGTTATTTGAGCTTTTTTCTGGTTGCATACAAAGCATACAAGTATTTTTTCTAGATCTGTGAAATATGACATTAGTATTTTGATGGTGATTGCATTGAATCTGTAAGTCATTTTGGGTAGTATGGGCATTTCAACAATGTTGATCCTACTAATCAATGGGAAGGATATGTTTTTCCATTTGTTTGTGTCATCTGTGATTTCTTTCCTAAGTGTTTCATAATTCTCTTTGTAGAGCTCTTTTACCTCTTTTGTTAAGGATATCCCAGGTATTTTATTTTCTTGGTAGCTATTATGAATGGTATTGAGTCTTTGATTTGACTTACAGCTTGATTGTTATTAGTATATAGAAATGCTACTGATTTATGTACATTGATTTTGTATCCTGAAACAGTAGGGAAAACAGTATGGTGATTCTCAAAAAGTTAAAAATAGAACCACCGTGTGATCCAGCAATCCCACTACTGGATATTTTTCCAAAGGAAAAGAGATAAGTATATCAAAGGGATGTCTGTACTCTCATGCTTATTGCAGCACTATTCACAGTAGCCAAGATGTGAAATCAACCTATGTGTCCTTCAATGGAGAAATGGATTTTTTTAATGTGGTATGTATACACAGTGGAGTCCAGGAGTCTCTTGGTGCAGCCTTGGGGATTTTCTAGATACAAGATTGTATCATCAGCAAAAAGTGATAGTTTGACCTCCTCTTTCCTTATTTGGATACCTTTTATTTCTTTTTCTTGCCCAATTGCTCTGGCTAGGACTTCCAGCACTATGTTGAATAGAATTTGTGACAGTGGGCACACTTGTCTTGTTCTAGTTCTTAGTGGCAATGCTTTCAACTTTCCCCATTCAATATAATGTTGACTGTGGGTTTGTCATATATGGCTTTTATAATTTTGAGATGTTTATGCCTAATTTATCATGAAAGGGTGCTGGATTTTGTCTCAATAGATGCTTTTTCTGCATCTATTGAGAAGATCATATGGTCTTTGTTTTTGCTTCTGTTTATGTGATGAATCACATTTATTGATTTACATATGTTGAACCATAAGTGCATCCCTGGGATGAAGCCCACTTGATCCTGGTGGATTCTTTTTTGATGTGTTGTTGAATTCAGTTTCCTAGTATTTTATTGAGTATTTTTGCATTTATTAAATATATTCATAAGGGATATTGATCTATAGTTTTCTTTTTTGTTATGTCCTTTCTTGGTTTTGGTATCAAGGTGAAAGTGGCCTTGTAGAATGAGTGGGAAGCAATCTCTCCTTTTCTATCTTATGGAATAATTTCTGCAGCATGGGTACCAGCTCTTCTTTGTAGGTTTGGTAAAATTTGGCTGTGGATCCATCTGGTCTGGGGCTTTTTTTTTTTTGTAGTTGGAAGATGTTTTTATTACTGCCTCAATATTGTTGCTCATTTGTGGTCTGTTCAGGACTTCTATTTCTTCCTGACCAAGTCTTGGGAGGTTGTGTGCTTCCAGGAATTTGTCCATTTCCTCTGCATTTTAGAGTTTATGTGTGTAGAGATTTTCATTGTATTCATAGATGATATTTTTTATTTCTGTGGTATCAGTTGCAATATTCTTTTTTCATTTCTTATTGAGCTTTTTTCATTTCTTATTTGAGTTCTACCTCATCTAATCCTGGTTAATGTAGCGAGAGGTCTATCAATTTTGTTTGTCTTTTCAAGGAACCAACTTTTTGTTTCATTAATCTTTTGTATTTTTTCTTTCTTTGTTTTCTATTTTGTTTAGTTCTGGTTTTACCTTAGTTATTTCTTTTGTTTTGCTGGCCATGAGTTTGGTTTGCTCTTCTTTTTCTAGTTCCTTGAGATGTGTCCTTAGACTGTTAATTTGTGATCTTTCTGTCTTTTTGATGTAGGCATTTAAGGCTATACATTTTCCCCTTAGGGCTGCTTTTGCTGAATCCCATAGATTTTGATAGCTTGCTTCTCCTTAGCGATAAGTCCAAAGAACTCTTTGATTTCCATCTTAATTTCATTACTGATGCAATAATTGTTTAGCAGCAGGTTGTTTAACTTCCATGACTTTTGTGTAGGATCGAGTGTTTCTCTTGGAGTTGATTTCTAGTTTTATTCCATTGTTGTCCAAGAAGATATATGGTATGATTTGTTGAGACATGATTTGTGGCCCAAGATATGATCAATCTTAGAGAATATTCCATGTGCTGATGAAAAGTATGTATATTCAGTAGTTTTTGGGTAAACTGTTCTGGAAATGTCTGTTAGGCCCATTTGTTCTAGAGTCCCATTTAAGTTCAGTGTTTTCTTATTTTCTGCTTAGATGATCTGTCCTGTTCTGTCAATGGGGTGTTGAAGTCCTGGGTAATTACAATGCTGCTGTTTATCTCTTTGCTTAGATCTAGTAGAATTTGCTTTAGAAATATGGGTGCTCCTGTGTTAGGTGCATAGATATTTAGGATTGTTATGTCTTTTTATTGTCCCTTTACCATTATACAATGACTATCTTTGTCTTTTTTTGCCATTATTGATTTAAAGTCAATTTTATCTGACATGAGAATGGCTACACCTTTCTTTTGGTTTCCATTTGTGTGGAATATTTTTTTCATCCCTTCACCTTATGTGTGTGTGAGTCCTTGTAGGTTAGACGTGTTTCCTGGAGACACAGATATTTGGGTTGCATTTTTTTATCCACTATGTCTCTTGAGTGGGGCATTCGAACCATTCACATTGATTGGTAGATTGATATGTGGGATGCTGTTCTGTTCTTCCTGTTGGGTAGTACCTTACTGCTTTGTTTTCATTCTTTTGATATTGTTTCATATGAGCTCTGAGCTTTAGCTTTTGGGTGGTTTTACACTGGTGGATGTCTATTGTGCTGATCCACATATAATGCAGTCCTGAGTATTTCCTGTGTGACAGGTCTGGTCCTTACAAATTCCCTCAGTGTTTGATTGTGTGCAAAAGTCTTCATTTATCTTTTATGTATGAAACTTAGTTTTGAAGGATACAAAATTCTAGGCTGGCAGTTGTTCTGTTTAAGAAGCCTGAAGTTGGGGCCCCAATCCCTTCTGGTTTTTAAAGTCTCAGTGGACAAGTCTGAAGTTATCCTGATGGGTTTTTCTTTGTAAGTTACTTGATGTTTTCACCTCACGGCTTCTAGGAGTTCCTCCTCCATGTTGACTTTGGCTAGTCTGAGGACTATGTGTCTTGTGATTGCTTCTTTGCAACGAATCTCTCAGGTGTTTATTGAACTTCTTGTATCCAGATGTCTAAATCTCTAGCAAGAACAGGGAAGTTTTCTTAATTATTCTCTCAAATAGGTTTTACAGTCCTTGTTTGTTTTCTTCTCCACCCTCAGGAATGCCTATGATTCTTATATTTGGCCGTTTTACACAATTCCATACTTATTGCAGGCTTCATTCATTCTTCTTAATTCTTTGTTCTTTATTTTTGACTGATTGAATTAATTTAAGAGTTGTCTTCAATCTCTGAGATTCTTTCTCCTGCCTGGTCTAGTCTATTCTTAAAACTTTCCACTGTGTTTTGTATTTCCTGAAATAATTTTTTCATTTCTAGAAGTTCCATATGGTTTTTCTTTAATACGTCAATCTCTTTAGTGAATTTTTCATTCATTTCCTGAATTGTTCCGGTTTCTTTGAGATGATTTTTCATTTTCTCTTGAATTTTATTGAGATTTCTTACAATTCATATTTGGAATTCTTTATCTGTCATTCAGCATTTTTGTTTTGATTGGTATCCATTGCTAGAGAGCTAGTGTTCCCCTTTGTGGGTGTCCTTTTACTCTGATTTTTTATACTTCCAGCATTCTTGCACTGATTCCTTCTCATCTGGAGTATCTGTCTCACCTTCTTTTGTTTGGATGGGGCTTTTCTCCACCCCCCAACTCATAAAGGTGTATCTGTAGCATATGGTGGGTAAGAAATTTTGGCTTTGATTTTGGGTGCTTTGATGGTGGTCTAGGTTCTGGGTCAATGCCATCGTTATAGATATCCTTAGTGTAGTAGTTTTCTCAGTTGTTAGTTGTTTGTAGGCTGTAGCAGTGGTGAGCTATGTGTGTGGGTAGATTCCGTGTCTCTTGTTGATGAGGGAGGATGGAGGTCTTTGGAATCTTTTCTCTTTTCCCAGCCCTGTGGTCTTCTTAACAGTGTGAATTGTATTCGTACACCCAGTTTAATCTCTGATATAGTAGGGGGTGCTTGTGGGTAAGAATCAACCACACCTTGCATGATTGATTCAGTAAATGTTGTATTGGGTTGTACAAATTGAGCTTCTTATCAGTGGGTGGCATTTGCCAGAAGAAACAGGCTTCAGTGTTGTTTTGGGACCTGTGACCAGCTCTAGACTCTCAGGAGAAGCACTTGAATTCACCAGATTGTGGGAAGCACCCTGAAACTTCCAAGCATGTCCTTATTTTCTACCAGAGCAGAGGCAGGTGGGAGAGTGAGGCTGAGTGGATCTGGGTCGGGTGAGCTTGCCCTCAGGTTCCACAAAAGCTGGTAAGATAGCTGTCTGAGCAGGGGTCAAAGTCTACTTCCAGGTTTCTAGGGAAAGCCACCAGGGCAGGGTTGAAGTGGTCCCACCCAGCCAGAATGTCTGCTTGTGGGGAAGGGCCATCTGAGGTCCATAGTATGGCTGTCATGAGTAGGTTTCACTCTTTTCTCCCCTCCCCTGCTTTTCCATCTCCCTCTGGTGTCTGTTGGCAAGCAGGAGTTCAAACTAGCTGAGCTCCCCTATGATGGCACTGCAGATTGGGAGCTTCCCTGTCCAGGATCCCACACTGCACTGAGAGCATGGTTTTTCTGTGGGAGGAGGAATGTTCTCTGGCTGGGACCCACAATGCAGTCTCTTTTCAGTTCTGCCCATGAGGACTCCCTGACCTCCTGAGATTAGTTCACAAATCTTCCTCCAGGCCCAGAGCCACATGATTGAGTCCTGTGGGTACAGGATCTGGCCTGTGGGCCTGTTCCTGGTCTCTGAAGATCAATCCCTGATTGTGCCAAGGAGAAGCATGCTTGTCTTGAGTTGCTTATGGGGTGCTCAAGCAGGTTTGATGTCCTTCTGCTTCAGGGTGTGCCCTGCTGTGATGGAGCAGCCAGGTGTCACTCCATAAATTAATATAACTATATTAGAGACAGAAATGGTCCCAGGAGTTTTGCAGGGCTTTGCCCTGAAGGAATATGGGAATGTTTTAGTTTGCATATCGAAAGCTGCTTTGCCTCAGGAGGGCATCTCAAAGGTCAGTGGCAGCTGCTTTCCAAGGCGATGCTGCGGTCTCAGACCTGTGATTCTCGCTTGCTTTGAAAGACAAAGCAGGTCTGCTAGGAGGCACAGGATGAGAGCTGACCAAAGAATGCCTGCCCAAGAGACAGACACCTTGTGGCTAAAAACAATCAGCCCAAGGGACAGTTCCTACTTAAACTCCTGACTATCTGTCTCAATACACAATAACTTGATAAAAAAAAAATGGAGCCACTATATCTCTGTTTAATTCTTCTGTTAAGTGATAAATTTACCTTAGAACTTAGAAGTTTGTCTTTGAAAGATTTTGTAACCATTTGTTCACATAGATAGAGTTAGGTAAGGCATCTAAAGAAGCCTTTTGAAATACTTTTAACCTAAAATGAACTACCTGTTATTATGTAAATCTGTTACCCCTGGCAACTGATCACTGTACCTATAAATACCCATGTAAAATTTCACTCGTGGCCTTATGATTGATGCAGATATTGTAAGGACCCTTGAGTACCCTGCGTTTGCCTTTTATCTTCATAAATCTGTAAAACTATACCTTCATCTCTGTGTATTCTTTTATTTCTATTATTTTCCATTTTCTATTATTTGCTTATCCTTTGCGACAACCCCTACCCAAGAGACCCTATTTTTTGCTGGGGGTGTAGCTAACTCCCCACAGCCAGGAAAGCAGCACTGGGGAAGGCCAGTGAGCAGGGAGCTCATAGTACAATCACCCTTTAGTCTGCTGCAGGTCTTTGAGAGGAAAAGTTTGAGCCCCACTCTTTGTTGAAGCCTTGGTGTGGTGGATGCACCAACAAAGGGGAGGCAGCCATTCCTAAGAGCCCTAGCTCAATGGTCTCTCCTGGGAGCTTCAGGAAGAGGAAAGGAAGGGAAGGAAAAGAGTCTGAATGGAGGACAGCTACTACTCTGGTTACCTATGTCCCTCTCTTCAGAAGGCAGCCCACCAAGAATGTCCAAGGTCTGGGGTCACACGGATCCCCTGGGACACATCAGCCCTTGTGGCTCCTGCAATCTGGGCTGGAGTTGGTAAATGTTTGTGTGGGAATGAATGAGATAAAAACTGAGGGGCTGAAGTGCCCTGGGGACGACAAAGGCACAAGAAGAGTGGTGAAGCAACATGGTACCTGCCATCTCAGCTTGGGTCTGTGGTGATGGTAAGCGATGCATGGGGGCTGGCAGCCTGGTACTTTGTCCTCAAAGATGTCCCAGTTCACTGACAGCAGAAGCTTTTGCGCTTGTGTGGGTAGAAAGGCTCTCCACCAGCTTGGGAGCTTGCTGACTGCCAGAAATGAGAGGGAGGGAGAAACAGATCACCCCACCCATCCTTTTTGCTAGTTTCCAAGCCTCTGGGGGGTTGATCTCTGCCAATATCTTGCTCCTTCTTGTTCTGCCTTGAAACTTCTTCCTGTGGTATCTCTGATAAGTTCCGACACTTTTCCCTTGGAATTATACCCAATGTATGGTTTTTTTTTTTTTTCTTTCTCATCTAAACCTTTTCCTTCTGTCTGAGACAAACTGGCAGCTGATGTCTCTGGTCAGGCATCTTGTCCTGTAACTTGTTTGAATTACTTATTTGTCTTCCTGTTTGAAGAACCAAAAAATCAGGACATACCTCTTAAAAATTATCCTTAACTCATATGTCAGTTAGCATATACTTTTCTAATTAATTAGCCATGGCTCCAAATTAAAATCCTCAAAATATAAAAGCATATTAATTTTATTGATTACATAATATGTTAACCTAGAGGGATGATACACATAAATAGACCAAATATTATTCTACTCAATACATGGGTAATATAGGTATATTTGTATACTCAATTTCATATAAGAACACATAAGAAACATAATAAATTGATTTGATCAACTGATATCCCCCAAAAATTCAGCATTAGAGTTCCATGGGTAGCATCCCATTTGTTCATATTTCCCTTATGTAACCTAGGAAAGCATTTTAAATGCAACTAGACCATATTTTTCCATATAGTTTTATTTTATCCAGTTCCCTGTGTTATACATTCTAAACAATTTGAGAAGCAATATAGTTACACATCTTAACTTTCTCACTGCCTGATAGTTTGTCTCAGAAGAGTTCTTTTATTTCTTCAAATTGGAACTTCTGATCACCCTACCCAAGGCCCCCTTCACTTCCTTGTTCCTCAAAGCATAGATCAGTGGATTTAGTGCAGGAGTGACCACACTGTACATGATGGCAATGATCCAGTCCTGGTCCATGGAGCTCTCTGAGGCAGGACGAATGGAGATGAAGAGAACAGGGGCATAGAAAAGAGCAACTACCATGAAGTGGGAGGCACAAGTGGACAGTGCTTTGTGAAGCATGCTGCAAGAGTGGGTTTTGAAGAAGAGATAGGTGATAATGTAGAAATAGGAGAGAAGTGTCAGAAAGAAAGAACTTATGGCAATGGTCCCTGTGACAGTATTGAGCAGCCACTGATTGAGCTCAGTGTTCCCACAGGCAAGCTTTAGCAATGGTTTAACATCACAGAAGAAGTGATGGATATGGTTGGAACCACAGAAGTTCAAGCGAGAGGTCATTACAGAGTGCAGCAGGGCATGAAAAAAACCAGTGGTCCAAATTGTGATAGCCATCTGGGTACAGAGCTGAGGCCTCATGATGACAGTGTAATGAAATGGTTTGCAGATAGCCACAAAGCGATCAAATGCCATCACGGCCAACAACATGGCCTCTGTGCTGCCCAGGAAGTGGAAGAAATGAAGCTGGCTTATGCATCCCAAGAAGGAAATTGCTTTATTTGTAGAGAGGAAGTTCTCCAGCATCTTTGGCAGTGTCACTGTGGAGTAGCAGATATCTATACACGACAGGTTTCCCAGGAAGAAATACATAGGTGAATGGAGTCTTGGGTCAGAGAAAACAATCATCAGGATGGCTCCATTCCCAGCCATGTTGAGGAAGTAAATGGTGAGGAAAACCACAAAGAGAAAAAGCTGAAGTTCTTTGATGTCTGTCACTTCTAGGAGGAGAAATTCAGTGACCAAAGTTTGATTCAGCATCACTTCAAAGAAAAGACACAATAATGTATGGAGTGCTAGCTTTAATGAGACTCAGAGTCCTTCTAGCTCAGGATTTTCTCACTAAGACAAAAATATTTTGAGGGATAGTATTGTTTTACATGAACTTAACTGCAGCAGTTTTACATTATGTTGGCTGTTAGACTATTAAATATTAAGGATACATGTCTGTTATGGGCTCTGACTCAATCATTTTTAAATTAAGTTTATCATTAATATTTTTCTTTCTTCCAGGGATTCAGAGCACATTGTCAGCCTACAATCTTCTCTGCTTGTGGACATCTACATTTGGATACAATTTTCCTTTCATATTTCCCAGTCAGCTTTAATAAGACATAGTTTTTAAGCACACCACCAAGGTAGTAAGAAACCAACTGAAGGATTTTAGCCTAAGAAAAACAGACAGGGCTGAATTCATTATAACCATAAAAATCTTTAAAATATAATAGTAATTGCATTTTCTCATCTTAGAGTGTAAATGGGGCTAGAGGTGTTCTCTTACTGATCTATTTCTGACCTACATCCCTGGAAACATCATGGTGCCCTATTGGGGTAAGAAACAAAGCAACATGAATCATGTATTAGTCTGATTTGAGGTATATTTGAAATTTTATCACTACTATATCTGGTGATGGTGTCAGCTTCTTATAATCTGAGCCTTTATATTTTTTAAAGATAGGATTCCAAATTACTTCCTTCATGACAAATGTTATTGCACTTTTATTCCCCAGTAGATGTGATACTGTTTTTCTTTGCCAGGTCTGTGAATCCCTGTGTAAGAAAAGTTTTTCCTCTGATAGACCCATAGACTCAACAGTTCCTCCCTTCGTTCACCAACACTAACCTCTCTTTTAAATATTTATGGCTTTGCTCTCCTTGAAATCTTGCCTTCTTTTATAATTTTCTCAACTCCTGCTTTTATTTTTCCTGAAATAAACTCATTCTTCAGATATTAAGAAATATTCTGCCTCAAGTGAAATTCACCTTCTTCTCTTCTAGATCTATTAATGTGACAGTGGCTGTTATGTTGTCTTTCAAAGTAGGCTGCTTCGTATCAGCTCTTCCCAAAGTTGCCACAAATTTCCAGGTCTTCCCTTTTAAAAAACATGTTTTTTCTATTTGTCCCCTTTTTTCTCCATGAAATAATTTTCCCGCTGTTTTCCTCTAAAGGAATGTATTTTTAAATTTCATTTGCAGCTTTTAAATAATAGGTTTTTTTCAGTGTATGTTCAAACTTTTGAAGCACTATAAATAAGTTAATTATAATAAGTGTTACTGTTTGATTAAGTTTGTACTGTTCACTGAAAGGCAGGAAACCTTTTGAATTGTTTTTTTTTCCCTCCATTACGTGCAAAGTATCTGGTATTATCTTCACTAGGTAAACTGATAAAAGCAGATATAATTTTATGAAGTAGATTCCTCTTTTTTCCTTTCATGTAAACATGTTGTGGATTACATCTTGTATATTGAGAGAGAAGAAGCAGGAATGTGTGGGAAACTTATAGAAGTGGGAGGTACTGGGAACACTATAAGAACAGTAAGAAAATTGAATGCAGGTACTAACATTGGGGCACTTTTTATAAAAGGGTTTGAGAAATCACTGGAGGAAAAAGAAAATAATTTGATTTTCACTAGAGTAAAAAAAATTAATGAACTAGGGAACAGTTCCGTAGAGCCCATAGAACCACTGGCTCTGTAGCTGGAAAAAATTTTGATAAATTATCTAACCTCTACTATATCTGCATGAAGGACAGCCATGAAATAATTAAATTAGCATTCTTTTATGGCCATGCATATTTTGCATATTTAAAAAAATTACCATTCCTGTTTAAAATACAAATAATATATCAAATATAATTTTTTAGTTTTCTGACCCAGAAAACAAAGTTATATCAAAAACTCATATGTGAAAATATATTTTCCTAACTTTTGAAGGAAATTAGCAATCAGACTGGTCTTTAGTAAATGATTTTCTTCACTGGAATTCCAATACTTAGAGATTACAGATTTGCTTTGAAGAATATCTAGAAAACCAGTCAATGTTAAATTGAGAATAAGATACGACAATAAAAATACAAGAGGTAAAGTGTCTTTGTGTTCCACAAACACAGTGAGGAGCCCATCATTAGATAGGAAACAAGCTCTCAATTCTGGGCATTTAACTTTAATATTAACAAGTAGATCATTCATTAATACATTGAAAATATGGGCAACTTCCCAGCCTATGTCCTATTTCATCCTCTTACCTGATAGAATGTTCTGATTCACAGATAATAAAGCTTTTCAGGTTTATATTCCCAGTGACTATAAAAGCTGAAAAATATATGAAGTGATGGCTCATGTTACGATTGCAGCATAAACCTCTTTATTTTCAAAAACCTTTTCCTCCCCTTTTGAAATTCTGCTGAGTTTTTAAGGATCCACAGATCTCTAGACACAAAAATCCAAAGAGATTTTTTTGTCCCCTGGTGCTGAGGATTGTTGTAAAAATAAACAGGTACCTTTTCACACCTATCATATGAGGGAGTAGCCTTGGGGAATTTCTATATGGAGTTCCATTTGTTCCATTCTTCCTATTTTCTTTCGTTACTTTGTCCCTTAGTTTCAGAACTCTGGACAACACAATGGCTTCATATGTTTTCTCAGTCAAATTTCCTTTCATTTCCTAGAACAGAGGAATGGATTCACTGTATCATTTTGGAGACTCCTCTGAAAAATATTCTGCTGTATAAAGTGGAAACAAAATTGGCAATAAAAGTTAATGGGTGGCAGTCACGTTCCATTGATCAGTATGGAAAGAGGATTGTATTTAATATTCTACTTATTTATTACTGTGGTTCTATGGATCTCAAAGAAAGGGAAATAAATAGAAATATTGCTTTTGTTCTTTCTAAATCTGGCTCTTCACTCTTGGTAATAACACTAAATTATTTTCTCTAATTTTGGTGTCCAAAAGCTCACATTTCTCTGTGTTTGGGAGAATGATGCTGGGCTTTGCAATGCGTATCCTCACTTCTGGATGTATCCTTTAGGTGAAAAAGTTCCACCTGATTTAACCAAGATGTATCTATGTGTGGTCTGCCATCTATCCAAGAAGTCTAATAGCAGTTATTAATACAATGTACTCTGTCCATCTTTCCATTGAGTTTCCATTCTTGTTGCCATGTAGAAATTTATTATATATTCATCATGTTAAGAATTCCTTGTTATTTTATATGCTGCAAATATAATACAGATAAATAACCTTGCATGCTAGTTATATGTAAGTTATTGTTCTGAGTTTTTACATGTATTAGGTCATTTAATTCTCAAAAAAACCAATAAAAAAGTAATAAAATCATTCCCCTTTTACTGTGAGAAAACCTAGGCTCAAAAGATTTAAGTAAATTTTCCCTTTTCTTGAAATACATTATGAAACTATGATTCAAACTGAGGCTCTTTAGTTCCAGAGACCACAGCAATGTGTTTTTCTTTCCTTCAAAATATCAACCATCTCAATTTTACCTATGGTTTCCTTATTTACCTTTACACTATTTTGTTGAAGTCATGCCTAGCAATTTTCTTCTTTATGGCCTTTTTAAGATCTTGTTTATATGTTATTTTTCTCCTCAAGAAAAAATGAAATTGTCTTAAATTTTGTTTTATTATAAGCAAGCTTCGTTCGTGGGCATGTGACCTATGCAGTCACACAGGATCCTACACTCAGAAAGGCCCTCAACTTGATTTAATGCTTTGTGGTCACCATCTTAGAAATTCTTAATAATTTTTGAATAAGAAAACACACATTTTAATTTTGCACCAAGACCGCCAAATTTATGTAAAAGGCCTGGTTTATTATATTAATAGTTTTACATTTGCTATTTAGGACCACAGTCTTTTAAAACTTACCTTTACATACGTGAGTTAAGCAGCCACAATTGGCTCCACTTTTTCTCCGTTTAGGTGGACAGAAGAGCTATTCTTAACTCACGTTTTTTTAATTTTTATTTTTTCCAGCATATTACTGGGGTCCAAAGGTTTAAGTTATATATATTGCCTTTGCTCCACATGAGTCAGAGGTTCAAGCATGTCCATCCCCCAGACGGTGCACATCACACACATTAGGTGTGTATATACCCATCCCTTCCTCCTCACCACCTGCCCAACACCCGATGAATGTTACTACAATATGTGCACATAAGTGATAATCAATTAATACCAATTTCATGGTGAGTACATGTGGTGCCTGTTTTTCCATTCTTGGAATACTTCACTTAGTAGAATGGGTTCCAGCTCTATCCAGGATAATAGAAGAGGTGCTATATCATCATTGTTTTTTTGTGGCTGAGTAGAACACCGTGGTATACATATACCACATTTTATTAATCCACTCATATATTGATGGCATTTGGGTTGTTTCCACATCTTTACAATTGTGAATTGTGCTGCTATAAATATTCTAGGGCAGATGTCTTTTTTATAGAAAGTCTTTTGTTCTTTTGGGTAGGTGCCCAGTAAAGGGATTGCTGAATCAAATGGTAGTTCTACTTGTAGCTCTTTGAGGTATCTCCATATTACTTTCCACAGAGGTTGTACGAGTTTGCAGTCCCACCACCAGTGTATGAATGTTCCTATCTTTCCGTATCCATGCCAACATTTATTGTTTTGGGACTTTTTGATAAAAGCCATTCTCACTGGAGTTAAAAGATATCTCATTGTGGTTTTGATTTGTATTTCCCTGATGATTAGAGATGTTGAGCATTTTTTCATGTTTGTTGGCCATTAGTCTGTCTTCTTTTGAAAAGTTTCTGTTCACGTCCTTTGCCCACTTTTTTATAGGGTTCTTTGAGTTTTTCTTGCTGATTTTCCTGTGTTTTATATACATTCTAGTTATCAGGCCCTTATTTAATGTGCAGCATGGAAATATTTTCTCCCATTCTGTAGGTTGTCTGTTTAACCCCTTGATAGTTTCTTTGGCTGTGCTTTTTAATTTGATCAGGTCCCATTTGTTTATTTTTATTTTTGCTGCAATTGCATTTGGGGTCTTCTTCATAAATAATTTCCCTGGGACAATGTCTATAGGAGTTTTTCCAACATTTTCTTCTAGAATTCTTATAGTTTCATGCCTTAGGTTTAAGTCTGTTATCCACCGTGAGTTGATTTTTGTGAGAGGTGAGAGGTGTGGATCCCGTTTCAGTCTTCCACATGTGGCTATCCAATTTCCTTAGCACCATTTATTGAATAAGAATTTTTTCCCCAGTGTATGTTTTTGTTTGCTTTGTCAAAGATTAGATGGCTATATGAGGATGGTTTTATATCTGGGTTCTCAGTTCTGTTCCATTGGTCTGTCTCTGTTCTTGTGCCAGTATCACGCTGTTTTAGTTACTATAGCCTTGTAGTATAGCTTGAAGTCTGGCAAATGATGCCTCCCAATTTGTTCTTTTTGTTTTAGATTGCTTTTGCTATACGAGGTCTTCTCTTGTTCCATATGAAGCATAGAATTATTTTATCTGGATCTGGAAAAAATGATGTTGGTATTTTAATAAGGATTGCATTGAATCCATAGACCATTTTGGGTAGTATAGACATTTTAACAATGTTGATTCTGCTGATCCATGAGCATGGTATGGTTTTTCACCTGTTTATGTCCTCTGATATTTTCTTCCTCATTTTCATAATTCTCCCTGTAGAGGTCTTTCACCTCCTTAGTTAAATATATTCCTAGGTATTTTATTTTCTTTGCTGCTATTGGGAAGGGTATTGAGTCTTTGATTTGGTTCTCAGTTTTACTGTTGTTGGACTATAGGAATGCTACTGATTTCTATACATTGATTTTGTAACCTGAGATTTTGTTGAATTTGTTTATCAATTCCAAGAGTCTTATGTCAGAACCTTTGGGGTTTTGTAGATATAAGATCATACCATCAGCAAACAGGGATAGTTTGACCTCTTCTGCCCCTATTTGGATGCCTTTGATTTCCTTCTCTTGTCTGATTGCTCTGGCTAGGACTTCCAGCACTATGTTGAATAGAAGTGTAGGCAGAGGGCAACCTTGTCTGGTTCCCATCCTAAGTGGCAATGCTTTCAATTTTTCCCCATTCAGTATTATGTTAGCTGTGGGTTTCACTTTTTGTCTTTTATCATTTTTAGGTAAGTCCTGTCAATACCCATTTTGTTAAGTGTTCTTATCATGAAACAGTGCTGAATTTTGTTGAATGCTTTTCCTGCATCTGTTGAGAGGATCATACAGTCTTTGTTTTTACTTCTATAATATGAGGTGAATTACATTTATAGATTTGCATATGTTGAACCATCCCTGCATCTCTGGGATTAAGCCCGCTCGGTCGTGATGGCTTATTTTTTTGATAAGCACCTGAGTTCAGTTTGTTAGGATTTTGTTGAGAATTTTTGCATCTATATTCATAAGGAATATTGGTAGGTAGTTTTCTTTTTTTGTTGATTGCTTTCCTGGTTTTATTATCAGGGTGATGTTGGCTTCATCAAACATGTGGGGGAAGATTCCTTCCTTCTCAGTGTTGTGGAATAATTTCTGCAGTATAGGCACCGGTTTTTCTTTGTATTTCTTTGGGTATGAAATCATTGAGTCTGAGACTTGTTTTTTAGGAAGATTTTTTTTATCTTTATGAAGATGATTCTTTCAATTTTGGTACTTGATATTGTTCTGTTCAGGAATTCTATTTCTTCCTGATTGAGCCTAGTGAGGTTGTGTGTTCCAAGAATTTGTCCATTTCCTCCATGTTTGCAAGTTTATGTGCATAGAGATTTTTATAGTATTCATAGATGACATATTGTATTTCTGTGGTATCAGTTGTAATTTTCCTTTTTAATTCCTGATTGAGCTTATTACAGTCCTTTCTTTTCTGTTCCTGCTTAACCTAGCAAGAGGTGTGCCAATTTTGCTTATTTTTTTAAAAGGATCAGCTTTTTGTTTTATTAATCTTCCATGTAGCTTTTTTTGGTTATTGATTTCATTTAGTTCTGCTCTGTTGTGTGTTATTTCTTTTCTTCTGCTGGGTTTGGGGTTGGTTTGCTCCTACTTTTCTAGTTATTTGACACCATTCATTAGGTTGTTGATTTATGATTTTTCTGTCTTTTGGATATAGGCATTTATCCATATAAATTTTCCTCTCAGGACTACTTTAGCTGTGCCCCCCAGATTTTTAACTGTGTTATCATTAATTCATTTAGTTCTTTATCATTTAGTTCAAGGAATCTTTTGATTTCCAACTTAATTTCCTCCTTAATCCAATAATTGTTTAGCAAAAGGTTGTTTAGTTTCCATGAATTCGTGTAGAGATGAGAATTTTTGTTCAAGTTGATTTCTAATTTTAGTCCACTGTGGTCTGAGAAGATGCGTGGTATAATTTCTATTTTTTTTAAAAAAATTCGTTGAGACATGTTATGTGCCCTTGGATATTGTCAGTCTTTGAGAATGTCCCATGAGCTGAAGAGAAAAACATATATTCAGCGATTTTTCAGTAGAATGTTCTGTAAATGTCCGTCAGGCCCATTTGTTCTAGAGTTTTGTTTAAGCCCATTGTTTCTTCTTTTTCTGTTTGGAGGATCTGTCTTGTTCTGTCAGAGGGGTGTTGAAGTCCCTGGCTATTATGGTGCTGCTATAATCATTTTGTTTAGATCCAGTAGGATTTACTTTATGAATCTGGGTGCACCTGAGTTACGTGCATAAATATTTAGATTGCTATGTCTTCTTGTTTAATTATACCCTTCACCATTATATAGTGACCATCTTTGTCTTTCATTGCTTTTGTCGATTTGA
Organism: Indri indri; assembly: GCA_004363605.1. Lineage (NCBI taxonomy): Eukaryota > Metazoa > Chordata > Mammalia > Primates > Indriidae > Indri > Indri indri. The sequence goes on along the minus strand of RJWJ010005180.1, from coordinate 6,965 downwards.
AGACTAAATTACCTGAAATCAGAACTGCCATGCCAGCTTTCTTTTGGCTTCTATTTGCTTGAAATATTGTTTTCCATTTCTTCACTTTGAGTTTGGATGAATCCTTGTGGGTTAGATGTGTTTCAAGAAGACAGCAGATACTTGGCTTATGTATATTTATTCATTTGGCCAGCCTGTGTCTCTTTAGTGGCAGTTCAAACCATTCACATTTACTGAAAGAATTGATAAGTGGGGCATATTTCTGTTCATCCTGTTGAGTTGAACTTTGTTGCTTTGTTTTCTCTTTTAAGCCATTGTGGTACCTGGCCTTTGACTTTGGCTTTTGGATGATTTTATGCTTGTGAGTGTCTATCAATCTGATCCATGTGTAATGCTGTGCTGAGTACTTCTTGGAGGGCAGGTCTTATCTTGATGAATTTCCTCAGTCTTTGCTTGTCTGAGAAGGTCTTTATTTCTCATTTGTATAAGAAGAAATAGTTTTGCAGGATACAAAATTCTAGGCTGGACATTATTCGTTTTAGAAGACTGAGAATGAGGGCCCAGTCTCTTCTGGCTTGTAAGGTCTCAGTTAAGAATTCTATAGTTAATCTTATGGGTTTTCCCTTGTAGGTTACCTGATGGTTTCACCTTATGGTTTGTAGGAGGGCCTCTTTCATGTTTATTTTGGCCAGTCTGATGACTGTGTGTCATGGTGTCTTCCCATTTGTAATAAATCTCACAGGAGTCCTCAAGAAGCTCAAATCTTCTTGTACCTGGATATCTAAGTTTCTATCGAGGCCAGGGAGCGTGTCCTTCGTTATATACTCAAATAGTTTTTCCAACCTTTGTGCATTTTCTTCTTCACCCTCAGGGATGCCTATGATTCTTATGCGAGGCCTCTTCATATAATCCCACATTTCTTGTAGGCTTTGCACTTTTCCGTTATTTCTCTGCTCTGTTTCTCTGACTGACTTATTTACTCAAATGGTGTTATCTTCAATCCCTGAGATTCTTTCTTCTACTTAATATACCCTATTCTTGAGACTTTCTACTGTGTTTTGTTATTTCTTGAATAAATTTATGTCCAGAAGTTCTATTTGATTTTTCTTCAGTATTTCAATTTCTTTAGTGAATTTTTCTTTGCAGTTCTCGATTTTTTTTGTGGTTTTTCTGTGTTGGGTATTCGGTTTCTCTTGTATGTCATTGAGATTTCTTATAATCCATGTTTGAAATTCTTCTGTCATTTCAGTGTTCTGAATTTGGTTAGTATCCATTGCTAGAGAGCTGGTGTTCCCTTTTGGGGATGTCTTTTCTTTTTGATTCTTCATACTTCTGGATTTCTTTTTCTGATTTCTTGACATCTGGAACCTCTCTTGCTTCTTACCTTTGGATTTTCATTTCACTCACAGTTTTTTGATGTCATCTCTCTAATATTCTGAGACTCCCTAATACATGATCTGTTTTCTGCTTTTTAATTTATGCCCACAGAACAAGTTGTATTTTAATTAATATTACTTTATTGAAGCTAATTTTTAAAAATTTATTTTTGTATTTTTAAATTTTTTATTTTAATAGATTTATGGGGTACAAGCAGCTTTTGTTACATGGGTGAATTGTATAATGATGAAGTCATGGCTTTTAGTATTCTCATCAACAGAATAGTGAACATTGTACCTGGTAGATAATTTTTACTCCTGACTTCCTTACCCTCTTTCCCCTTGGTAGTTTCCAATGTCCAGTACACCACTTTACATACCCATCTCTTCCTTACCCTCTTTCCCCTTGGTAGTTTCCAATGTCCAGTACACCACTTTATATACCCATCGCTTAGCTCCCACTTATAAGGGAGAACATGTGGTGTTTTTCTATTCCTGAGATATTTCACTTAGAATAATGGTCTCCAGTTCCATCCAAGTTGCTAGAAAAGACATTATTTCATCATCTTTTATGGCTGAGTAGTACTCCATGGTGTATGTGTACCACGTTTTCATTATCCACTGATCAGGTGATGGGCACTTAAGTTGATTCCATAACTATGAATTGTGCTGTGATAAACATTCAAGGACAGGTGTCTTTTTGATATAATGGCTTCTTTTCCTTTGGGTAGATACCCAATAGTGGGGTTTCTGGATAGAATAGTAGGTCTATTTTTAGTTCTTTGAGAAATCTCCATACTGCTTTCTACAGAGGGCGTACAATTTACATTCCTAGCGACATTGTATAAGGGTCCCTTTGTACCACATCTGGCCAATGTATATTGTTTTTTGACTTTCTAATAATGGCTGTTCTGATAGGGGTAAGGTGGCATCTTATTGTGGTTTAGTTTGCTTTTTCCTCATGTATAGTGATGTTGAGCATTTTTTAATATGTTTGTAGGCCATTTATTTATCTTTTAAAAAATATATCTGTTTATTTCTTTGTCCATTTTTTGATAGGGTCATTTGTTTTTTTCTTGCTGATATATTTGAATTCTTTGTGGATTCTGGATACTAGTCCTTTGGCAGATGTATTGTTTACAAATATTCTCTCCCATTATGTAGGTTGGCTATTTACTCTGTTGATTATTTCCTTTGCTGCTTAGAAACTTTTTAGTTTATTTAAGTCCCATTTATTTATTTTTGTTGCTGCCATATTTGCTTTTGGGGTCTTACTTATAAATTCTTTGCCTATGCCAATGTCTAGAAGAGATTTTCCCTATTTTTAGCTTTTGGAATTCTGATAGTTTCAGGTTTAAATTTAAGTCTTTAATCCATCTTGAGTTAATTTTTGTATATGGTGACAGATAGGGATCCAGTTTCATTCTTCTGCCTGTGGCTATTTATTGAGTAGGGAATCTTTTCCCCAGTGTATATTTTTATCTGCTTTGTTGAAAATCTGCTCTGTTGTAGCATTATGGTTTTATTTCTACGTTCTCTATTCTGTTCCATTGATCTATGTGTCTACTTTTATACGAGTACCATGCTGTTTTGTTTACTATAGCCTTATGGTATAATTCAAAGTCAAGTAATGTGATGCCTCCATGTTTGTTATTTTTGCTTAGGATTGCTCTGGCTGTTCAGGCTCTTTTTTGGTTCCATATCAAATTTAGAATTATGTTTTGTAGTTCTGTGAAAAGTGATTTTGGTGTTTTGATGGGGAATGCTTCGGATCTCAAATCACTTTGGGCAGAATGTACATTTTAACAATATTGATACTTCCAATGCATGAGTATGGGATGTTTTCCCATTTGTTTGTGTCATCTATGATTTCTTTTATCTGTGTTCTATAGTTCTCCTTGCATGGATCTTTCACCACCTTGGTTAAGTATATTCCTAGGTATTTATTTTCTTTGCAGCTATTGTCAATGGTATTGACTTTTGATTGGACTCTCAGTTTGATTGTTATTAATGTATAGAAATGCTACTGATTTGTGGACATTTATTTTGTAACCTGATACTTTACTGAATTTATTTACAAATTCTAGAAGTCTTTTGGAAGAATATTTAGGATTTTATGTGTATAAGATCATGTCATCAGCAAACATCGATAGTTTTACCTCCTCTTTTTCTATGTGGATGCCCTTTATTTATTTCTCTTTGCTGATTGCTCTTGCTAGAACTTCCAGTACTATGTTGAATAGAAGTTCTGACAGTGGGCATCCTTGTCTTGCTCTAGTTCTTAGGGGGAATGCTTTCAACTTTTCCCCATTTAGTACGATGTTGGTTGTGGGTTTTCCATGTATAGCTTTTATTAATTTGAGGTATATTCCTTCTGTGTCTAGTTTGCTGAGGATTTTTATCATAAAACCATGCTGGATTTTATTGAATGCTTTTTCTGCATCTGCTGAGATGATTGTACGGGTTTTATTTTTAATTCTGTTTATTTGATGAATCACATTTACTGATTTGTGTGTGATGAATCATTCTTGCATCGCTGGGATGAAGCCTACTTGATTGTTGTGAATTATCTTTTTAATGCGCTGTTGGATTTGGTTTGCTCATATGTTGTTGAGGCTTTCTGCATCTATGTTCATGAGGGATATTGGTCTTCAGTTTTCTTTTTTTTGTTGTGTTCTTTACAGGTTTTGATATCAGCATGATACTGGCTTTGTACAATGAGTTAGGGAGGATTTACCCCTTCTCAATATTATGGAACAGTTTTGGTGCAATAGGTGCCAGTTTTTTTCTGTAAGTGTGCTAGAATTTGGCTGTGAATCCATCTGATCCTGGGCTTTTTTGTTGTTATTGAGAAAGTTTTTATTACTATTTTTTATCTCACTATTCATGATAGGTCTGTACAAGATTTCTATTTCTTCCTCATTCAAGCTTGGGAGGTTGTGTGTTTCTAAAAATTTTTTGATTTCCTGTAGATGTTCTAGTTCATGTGTGTAGAGGTTTTCATAGTAGTCTCAAATGATATTTTGTATTTCTGTGGTATCAGTTGTGATGTCTCCTTTTTTTTTTTTTTTGAGACAGAGTCTGGCTCTGTTGCCTGGGCTAGAGTGCCGTGGCATAAGCCTGGCTCACAGCAACCTCAAACTCCTGGGCTCAAGCCATCCTTCTGCCTCAGCCTCCCGAGTAGCTGGGACTACAGGCATGTCACCATGCCTGGCTAATTTTTTCTCTATATATATATTTTTAGTTGTCCAGATCATTTCTTTCTATTTTTTAGTAGATACAGGTTCTCACCCTTGTTCACGCTGGTCTCAAACTCCTAACCTTGAGTGATCCACCCACCTCTGCCTCCCAGAGTGCTAGGATTACAGGCATGAGCCACTGTGCCCGGCCTCCTTTTTCTTTTTTGATTGAACTTATTTGAATCCTCTCTCTTCTTTCGTAAGAGCTGTGTTACTACTTTTGACTTTTTTACACTGGTGGTTATCAACTGTTATGTCCTATGTATAGAGCACTTTTAGGGATTTCTTGTAGGGCATGTCTAGTGGTGACAAATTGTTTTATCATTTGCTTGTCTGGGAATGACTTTATTTCTCCTTCATTTATGGAGCTTAGTTTTTCAGAGTACAGGTTCTTGGCTGACAGTTATTCTGTTTAAGAAGACTGAAGATAGGATCTCATTCTGTTCTGGTTTGTAAGGTTTCCTCTGAGAAGTCTGCTGTTAGTCTCGTGGGTTTTCCTTTGTAAGTTATTTGATGTTTCATCTTGCAGCTTGTAAGATTTTCTCTGCCTCTTTGACTTTGGTCAGTCTGATGACTATGTTCCTTGGATACAGCTGTTTGCAATGAATCTTCCAGGACTTTGATGACATTCTTATATCTGGTTGTCTGAATCTTTTGCAAACTTCAAACAGGTTTTCCATGCTTTTTGCCTTTTCTTCCTGTATCTATGATTCTCATGTTGGGTTGTCTTACGCAGTCCCATAGTTATTGAAGACTTTATTTTTCTTGATTCTTTTTTCTTCATTTTTGAAGATAAGCCTTGAAAAGCCTTGTTTTCAAGTGCTGAAATTCTTTCTTTTCCTTGGTCTAGTCTGTTCTTAAAACTTTCAACTGTATTTTGTACTTCCCTAAATGATTCTTTCATTTACAAAAGTTCTGTTATATATATGTATTTTACCTCTATCTCTTTAGTAAATTTTTTATTCATGTCCTGAATTATTATTTTTAGGTTCCTTTGTGTTGGTTTTCAGCTTTCTCATTGATCCCATTGAGTTTTTGTGATTCATATTTTGAATTTCTTATCTACCATTTCAAAAATTTCTTTTTGGTTAGAGTTCCTTGCTGGTGAGGTAATGTGACTCTTTGGGGGAATTGTTACACTCTGTTTTTCCATACTGCCAGAATTCTTGCATCAATTGCTTCTCATCTAGAGAAACTGTCACTTCTTGTTTTTCACTTTACTTTTATTCATATGAAACTTCTTATTTTTCCCCCCTTAAGAGTTTGACTATAGTGTATATTAATTAAGGACTTTTGGCTTTGCTTGTGGGTACTTTCAGATGGCCAAGGCTCTGAATAAATCCCTTAGTAATGGATACCTTAATGTGGTCGTTTTCTCAAATGCTAATTATTTGCAGGTTGTAGTGGTGATGTACTATATATGTGGGCAAGTTCTCTGCTTCCTACTGAGAAAGAGTGATGGGAATGTCTGGAATCTTGCCTCTTTCCCCAACCCTGTGCAGTTTGTAAGGAAAAATAAAAATCTCAGGATCCCCCCAAAATTCATTATGCCAACAAGGAGAACTGAGCCTGAGAACTGAGTCACACAAGCACTGCCATTCTTTCTCCATCGAGGTCTAAGGATCCTCTTAAGAAATGAAGGCTTATAAAATGGCTAAATAAGATTTTTCTTTTTGGATTGGGTATGAGAGGGAGAAAAGAAGCCTGGATGGAAATGTGAGGTCTTGTTATGCAGATAACATTCTGATAGCTCCCAGGGAAATGTTTTTATTTAGATCTGTAAGGGTGCCAGACTCTCTGCAAATCTGTCCCTGATCAAATAGGCAAGGCATGGCTGCATTTAACAGAGATTCTCTGCAAATGCAAATCTTCCCCCAGACTCCCCACCTAGACAGCCTTACAGCACATTCCTGTTTGCCAATAGCAATTTCAGAATATGACAAAGAATGTATTTCAGGTTAAAGTATTTCTTACTTCCTTTAACCCTGCAAAAAAACCCTTCACAATATAGAGCCCATACAAAATGAGTGCATGTCAATTGTAACCTTAGGACTGTAGCCTGAATGAAATCTTAAATATTGATTACAAGTTTATATCCACAGATGCAAATTAAGGAAGAGATATGATCACTCTTCTACCCACCCTGAGAAGATACACAACATTTACTACTTCCTCTACCCCTTTTTTGAATATTCATCTTATCTTGTGTAGATTTACTGGACGTCAAATATAACTTCACAAAAATACCATCAATTGCCTTACTGCTCACCTCCTTCACCCTTCCCTTTTTCCTGTGCACACTTTTTTCTTTAAATAAAAAATTCTCAACCTCTTCTATGAAGAGCCCAGTCCACAACAGATACTTTGTGGG
>RJWJ010005179.1:0-70205 GCA_004363605.1 Indri indri | reverse complement strand
CCCCACAAGAAAGGATGAAGGGAGCAAATAAACAGCTAAGATTTGACTGGAGGATCAAAGGGAGAGTGCTAGAGCGAGGCAGGGGAGTGGACACACCTGTGGTGATCAGAAGTTCAGCAGGGCAGTGTGGTGGCACCTGGCCTCTACAGCCCAACCACCTCCCCTGCAGGGAACAGGGGACAGCAGGTGAGCAGATCCCCGCCAGACCACATTGCAAACACCAACAGTCCTCACAACAGAAGAATCCCAGAGTCTCCCGGTTTGGAAGGCTGCTGGAAATTCATGCAACTGCCTTGCCCCATGTTAGGAGCACAAGGTATAGGCTCCCAACTCCCCACTTACCCCCTGCAAGCCTGCTGGCTAAAGCATGGTGCCATCTTGAAACCAGAGCCACCTCTGGAGTGTGGCCTCCTCTGGGGGCCAGTAGCCACTGCACTTCTTTAGCACTGAGGCTCCTCCGCCTTCATTCTACCAAGCCCACACCCCATGGCTAAATGCCACAACCCTGGCAGCATGGAGCCAACTGTGATGCTGGTCCCGCATAGCAGGGAAACTGGCTGCTGCTGCCCTCACTTCCAGCCAGAGAAATAGTCTGGCAGTCCCTCCCAGGGAAACCCAACCTTGAGCCAGCCAAACTGCTGCATGCCCTTCCCCAAGTAGAAGAGGCTCTCAAGCCTCCAAGCAGCTGACATGCTCCTGGGCCAACAGAGCAGCTACGTGCTGGTACCCAGGGCCTGAGTGACAGCCCTGAGGTGCCCCAGCCCCTGCAGAAAGGTATGTGAAAGAAAAATGCTGAACATCACTAATGATCAGGGAAATTCAAATCGAAACCACAGTGGGTTCTCATCTCACCCCAGTTAAGATGGCTAGTATCAAAAAGACAAAAAACAACAAATGCTAGCAAGGATGCAGGGAAAAGGGAACTCGTGCACTGTTGATGGGAATGCAAATGAGTAGAGTCACTATGGGAAACAGTATAGAGTCCTTCGGAAAACTAAAAGTAGAACTACCATACGATCCAGCAATTCCACTACTGGGAATTATCCAAAGGAAAGGAAATCATTATATCAAAGAGACATCTGCACCCCCGTGTTTATTGCAGCACTATTTGCAATAGCCAAGGTATGGAATCAAGCCAGGTGTCCAACAACAGATGAATGGATAAAGAAAATGTGATGTATATACACCATGGAATACTATTCAGCCATTAAAAAGAATGAAATTCTGTCATTTGCAGCAACATGGATGGAACTGGAGGCTGTTATGTTCAGTGAAATAAACCAGAAACAGAAAGTTAAACATTACATGTTCCCACTCATGTGTAGAAGCTAAAAAAAGTTGATCTCATAGAAGCAAAACACATAACAGAGGATACTAAAGGGTGGGAAGGGTAGAGGGAAGGGAGGGATAGAGAGAGATTTGTTGAAGCAGTCGCCAACCTTTTTGACATTGGGATTGGTCTTGGAAGACGGGGTAGGGAGGTGGGGGAGGGGGGTGCCACCTTGGCTCCACCTCAGATCATCAGGCATTGGATTCTCATGGGGAGCACACAACCCGGATCCCTAGCATGTGCAGTTTGCAGTGGGGTTCGAGCTCCTATGAGGGTGTGATGCCGTCAATGATCTGACGGGGGCGGGGCTTGGACGGTGATGCGAGCTCGATAGGGAGCAGCTGTGGGTACAGGTGGGGCTTCCCTTGCTCACCACCTGCTTTGTCGCCCTGTTCCTGGCAGGCCGAGGCCTGGGGGTTGGGAACTGTAGCGATAAAGGATACAAAATTACAGCTAGACAGGAGGAATAAGTTCTGGTGTTCTATACCACTGTAGGATGACTATAGTTAACAACAACATACAGTCTCAAACAGGTAGAAGGAGGATATTGAACGTGCACATACCCTAGCCTGATCCCCATACATTATATGTATCAAAACGTCACTGTGTACCCCACGAATATGTGCAATTATTATTTGTCAATTGATAAGAGTAAATGGATGGTAGATTTTCCGAATGCTTTTTCTACATCTATTGAGATACGATTTTTCTAAGTCTATAGAGTGACTGACTGAATTTTTAAACCTCTTAAAAAATAATTATAGATTCACAGAAAGTTGCAAACATAGTACACAGAGGTCCTGCGTTTCCGGTTTCCCTTGTCAGTTACATCTTATGTAATTATAGTGCAACATCGAAACCAGAAAACTGACATTGATATAAAGTGTGTGTATAGTTCTATGTCATTTTATCACACGTGTAGATTCATGTAACTACCACTGCAAAAAAGGTGCAGAACTATTCCCTCACTGTGAAGATCTCCCCAGTGCTACCCCCTTGCCGACATCATTTCTAACCTCTGGAGACCGCGGCTGTTTTCTATCTCTATAATTTTGTCATTTGAAGAGTGTTAGTTTTATCACGCAATCACATAGTATGCGTTTCAGTCAAGGTTCTCCTGAGAGAGACTGATAGGATATACAGAGGGAGATGAAAAGGGATTTACTAGGGGTGTTGGCTCGCTTGAGGCTGAGAAGTCCCATAACAGGCTGTCTGTAAGCTGGAGAACCAGGGAGCTGGCAGCATGGCTCAGTCTAAGTCCCAAGGCCTCAGAACCAAGGAAGCTAACGGTGCAATTCCCAGTTTGAAAGGCCCGAGAGCCCAAGGGGCCACTGGCGTGAATCCAGGAGCCTGATGGCCAGAGAAGCTGGAGTTCTGACGTCTATGGGTGTCTTGGCTCCACAAGAAAGAGGGAATTCACTGAAGTCCTCCACCTTTCTGTTCCATCCAGGCTCCCAGCCAATAGGATGGTGCCTTGCCCACGTTAAGGCGGATCTTTCTCACTCAGTTCACCAACTCACCTGTCAATCTCCTCTGGAACTACCCTCCCAGACGCACCTGGGGCAGCCCAATTATTCTAATTAAAAGCGAAACCACCTGGGTTTCCCTTTCGGCAGAAGAGGCTGAGTAGGCTCACTGCCTAGTGAAGCACTGAGAATAAATAATGCTTTCCCAGCTCTCGGGGTGTCCCTTAATCTAGTCAAGCTGACACTCAAAACCAACCATCACAAGTCTACTACCCCTTGTCAACTTGGTATCTACATTTATCTCCTTAAACTAAGTTTCATCTCCAAATAAAATGGTAATGAGGTCACTGTTCTGCCTAGCATGATGCAATTACCCTGTGAACAACCAAAAGCACATTAATTCCTCCCCTAGAAGAGGAGGTAGCCCTAGAGCAATGTTCACTCCTCTACTGATAGCTCATAACTTACGTACTATAATGTGAAATTAACTGTACTTAAATACTGATATAAAATCAAAACACCTCACTACATCAACACAAGGGAGAGGGGAAAAAAAGATATTTGCTTAATACATATATGCACAAACACCCTTAACAAAACAGTGAGGAAATACAGCCTTCATGCCTGCAATTGGTCACGTGGCCGTAGCCGGTGCTGTAACTATCTCCTTCCACCCGCTCAGTACTCCCTTTGCCTACAGCAAGCACCTCAGCTGCTGGTCCTTCTCCTGATGGGATGAGCGACTCAAACCTTCATTCCTGAAGGGTCTGAGCCATTTATAGTCCTGCCTGGGTTGAGTTTTTTGTGAGTTCCCCCTGACCTTACTCACGGGGCATGGTAATACTAAGAGATGCCCTAAAGGAGCGCCTGTATTCCAGACATACTCTTGCTTACCGCCACGGTGGAGTAGTAATCCAATTTCCCCTTGGTAGTCCAGGTCAAATCGCACCAGCCAACACCATTACTCCCGAATACAGTTTGGATATTTGACCCCTCCAAATCTCATGTTTGTAAGGGAAAATGCATTTGTATAGGCGACAGGTTTCTTAGGCCAAACTACGATGACTGCCGCAGTGGTTTTCCAGCCCCCGCTAGCCGGCCTTCCGGGGAGGCACGAGTCAACACACGTATGGAACCAAGGTGTTGTCTCTTGTGTGAACCCATGTGATGGCGCTTTCCCGTGGCATGTTGCCACTGTTGTTCAGAGCCATACATAAGCTCTCGCCATGTTCTCGGCCACGCTTGTCCCTGCTGCGGCATCCCCACCCCCAGCCCCAATAAGGAGCATGTCTCACCTGCCTGCTGCCACTCGCCTTTTCTTCCCATTTCCCAAGGCTGCGCCGAGCACGCGCCAGCCACAGAGCATCCTCCCCACGAGGTCGAAATTCAATCTCCAGTGTTGGAGGTGGGGCTGCTTATGGGGTGTTTGGGTCGTGGGGGTGGATCCCTCATAAATGGCTTGGTCCCTCCCCGTGGCAGTGGGTAAGTTCTCACTCTCTTAGTTCTCGTGAGAGCTGGTTGTTTAAAGAGTGTGGCGCACCCCCGCCCCTTGCTTCTGCTCTCACCATGTGACACACCTGCTGTCTTCGCCTTCCGCCTCGACTGGACGCTCCCCGAGGCCCTCACCAGAAGCAGACGCTGGCACCACGCTTCTTGCACAGCCTGCAGAACCGTGAGCCAAATGAACCTCTTTTCTTTATAAATTCCCCAGCCTCAGGCGTTCCTTTACAGCAGTGCAAAATGAACACAGACCCTCCCCTCTTTAGCCTGCTGACTCGGAGGCGCGAAGAGCCCAAAGTGGCCAGGGGGCCGTCTTAACTTCCAGTTCAGCGGAGTTACCGTTGTGTCTCCTGGGGGAAGCGTTCCTCCCTCTGGAACTAAGACCTCCAGGCCAGCAGAGCATAAAGCCTTGGGAACAGGAAGCAAAAATGTTGCCACTGGACTACTAGGGGTAACCGTGAGTGGTGCCGCTTCTATTTCCACCCCTTGATTCCTGGGTCCGTGAATCCCGGCAATGGGAGAAACAGCACCCTAAATTGGACCCCGATTCAGAGAACATACAGGCTTTTGGAGAACCTTGTGCCAGCTCTGCACAGTACTGTCACCTCCCTGGCACTGTAACTGTGTCTTCAAAGGCCAGTCTATTATTTTTTCAAGCCAGCTGCTCCAGGATGATGGGGAACATGGTAAGACCCTGAGGTCCTGAGCAGAAGCCCATGGCCACGCTGCTTTCGTTGCGAAGTGAGTTCCTTGGGGTCAGAAGCAATGCTGTGTAGAGTAAGAGGATGGTGTATACAGCATTGTGTAAGTTCACAGATGGTAGTTTTGGCAAAGCTTTGTGTATAGGGAAAGCAGATCCATGTCCAGGGTCAGTGCAGTCTCCTCTGGAAACACCCTCAGTGACACACACGGGGCAGCCCAATCATTCTAATCAAAAGCCAAACCACCTGGGTTTCCCTTATGGCAAAAGAGAGGCTCAGCGCCTACTGAAGCATCGAGAATAAACAATGTTTCACCAGCTGAGTATCCTTTAACTCGGTCAAGCTGACATTTAAAATCAATCAAAGTACATGACCTTTTGAGATTGGCTTTTTTCCACTCGGCTTATGCCATTGAATTGCATCCAAGTTGTGTGCGTATCAATAGTTCATTCCTTGTCATTGTTGAGTAGTATTCCATAGTGTGGATGTACCACACGTCGTTTAACCACTCGCCTATTATAGAATATTTGGATTGTTTTCAGTTTGGGGATATTACAGGTAAAGCTGTTGTGAACCATGGTGTATAGTTTTTGCATAAACGTAGATTATCATTTCACTGAGATAAAGGCCCAGGAGTGCAGTTGTTGGGTTGCATGGTAAGCACGTGTTTAGTTTAAGACATTGCCAAAATATTTGCCAAAGTGGCTGTAACATGTTACATTGTCTCCATCAGTGTATGACGGATTCAGTTCCTTTGCATTCTTGCCAGCATTTGGTGTTGTCAGTATTTTTCATTTTAGCCATTTTGGTAGGTTTGTAGTGATATTTCATTGTGGTTTCAATTTGCATTTCCCTGATGGCTTATGATAGTGAACGTATTTTCACGTGCCTATTTGCCATTGGTATATCTTTTTTAGTGACGCGTCTCTTCATGTCTTTTTCCCATTTTCCAATTGTTCAATTTTTAAAAACTGTTGAGTTTTGGGAGTTCTTTATATATTAGGCTTTTGTAAGATACGTGGTTTGCAATATTTCTCTCGGTAGCTAATCTTTTCATCCTCTTCATGTGGGCTTTCAAGAACTAAAGTTTTATTTTGATTTCAATCAAGAAACAATTTATCAATTTATAAATTGTGCTTTTGGTGTTAAAGAATTCTGTCTAGCTCTGGACCCAAATTTTTTCCTACGTTTTTTTCCTTAAAGTTGTATAGCTTTATATGTTACACGTAAGTCTGTGATCCATTTGTATGAGGTTTAGTTCAAGGTTCATTTTTTTGCCGATGAATGTCCGACTGCTACACATCATTCGTTGAAAAGACTATCTTTCCTCCATCAAATTGCTACTGCAGGCCAGGCACAGTGGCTCACACCTGTAATTCTAGCACTTTGGGAGGCTGAGTGGGGAGCATTGCTTGAGGCCAGGAGTTCGACACTGGCCTGAGCAAGAGTGAGACCCCTGTCTCTACTAAAAATAAATGGAAAAATTAGCTGGGCATGGTGGTGCACACCTGGTCCTACCTCCTAGGGAGGCTGAGGCAGAAGGATCGCTTCAGCTCAGGAGTTTGAGGTTGCATTGAGCTGTGACGATGCCACTGCATTCTATCTAGCCCCGGCAACAGAGGGAGACCCTATCTCCAAAAAAAGTGTGGAAGTAACATTCATTGCGGATTGGGGAGGGGGGAGGCGGGAATGGATAAATTCACACCTGATAGGTGCCATGTGTGCTGTCTGGGGGATGGGCATGCTTGTAGCTTTGACTCAGGTGGTGCAAAGGCAATTTGTGTGACTAAAGCGTTTGTACCCCCATAATCTGAAATTTTTTTAAAAAGTGTACTTTAGTCACTAAAAAAAAAAAAAAAAAAAAAAAAATTGCTATTGCATCTTGTCAAAAATCAGCTGAATGTATTTCTGTGGGTATATTTCTGAATTCTCCATTCTGTTTCGTGGATCTTTGTGTCTATCCCTCCAGCAAAATCACTCTGCCTTGATTATTATAGTTATGTAGTAAGTCTTAACACAAGGGACAGTGATTCTCCCGCTTTATTCTTCTGTCCAGATTGTTATAGCTATTCTAGTTCTTTGCCTTACTGCATTCTAGAAGAATCTCATCTGTGTCTACAGAAACTCTTGCTGAAATTTTGATAGGAATCACATGAAACCTATATATCAATTTGGGGAAAATTGACATCTTTACTATGGTGAGTCTTTCTTTTCATGAACATATATCTTACCGTTTATTTACATCATCTTTGATTTCTTTGGTCAGTATTTCGTAGTTTTGACATACAAGTCCTCCTAGCGCTAGGCAATAACCACTCTCTGTCTTTATGGATTTACCTGTTCTGGACATTTTACGTCAATGGATTCGGGCACTATGTGGTCTTTTGTGACTGACTTTTTTCACTTAGCATAATGTTTCCAAGGGACATCTGTGTTGCAGCATGTATCAGTACTTTATTTTTATTGCTGAGTAATATTCCATTGCATTGATGCATTAGGTTATTAAGTATGAAATATCCGATTTCCTTACATGCTAAGTTTGACAGTTGGTATCTCTGACATTTCACTTTGACATTTTTCTTTTATTGTGAAGGTACATCCTTAGTCTTTCAAATGCGTGTGTTGGTTTGTGATTATCTTTCAAATTTTTTTAGAGCAATTTTTGAGAAACCATGGATAAGTCAGAAATTCGAGTTATTTTTTAATATGAGTTTTGTTGTGGAACCAGTGTCGTGCAGAGAGCTCAAAATATCAACAAAGTGTTTGGGAAGGATGTGGCTAATAAACGCACAATACATCAATGGTTTGAGAAGTTCTGTTCTGATGAATCTAATCTTGAAAATGAGCCACGTGGACAACCTGAGACCAAGGTAGATAATGATGAGCTGAAAGCTGTAGTAGAAGTGAATCCATGTCAACCTACATGTGAATTAGCAAGGTTCAATGTTACTATCCCAACAATATTGGACCTTGGTCCAATTGGTTTTGGTGTGTATGCTTAGAACTTCTTTGCAGTTGCTTGTTGAATCAATCCCCTTAATCTTTGATTGCTGCCTCCCTTTCAGCACTAGAGGGTGCCTCAAGTCCAGGGTTGTCTTGTCTCTCACAAACATTTGGAGCACTGCCCATCCTGGATGGCTGGGAAGTCCCAAAGGGGATACCCCAGCTGTCTGGGAAGTCCGACGAGGGGTTCATGCCCACAAGAACCATGTAGTACGCCTCCTACAGCATGGTGCTGCTGAACAGCCACTCTGATCTGGTGTCTCCTTTTGCTGAGACAGCCAGGTTTCACAGACTAGGGTTTCTAGTTCCACCTCCTCTGTCTCTATCTGCCTTCAGGGGTTTTTCTCTGTTAAGATGCTTCCCATGGGTTGAGGCAGGAATGGTTTTCCTAGCGGGGAAGAAAACACCCAAGAGGTGAGGAAGCTGGCTGTCCACCTCAGTCTCACTTTTTCTAGTATGGAAACTATGAGTCCAAGGTGAACTTCCCTATGCAGTGCCTGGCAAAAGGGATGTCACAGAGAAGTTTGTTTCTCATACTATCTGCTCAGAGTTTTCACTTCTCTGTGGCCCTGGGAATTGTCTCAGCCTCAGATTTGAATTCTGAAATATCGCTGGTGATAATCTTGCCACTGGATATTTGCTTTTGGTTTTCTGTGGGGGAGAGCAAAGCCAGATTGCTCCTACTCTGCCATTTTAGTGATGCCATTCCTCTCTACTTTTTACTTTTAAACTACTTGTGTCTTTATCTCTAAAGTCAGATTCTTAGAGATAATATATACATTCAGGTCGTTTGCTTTTTAAATTCAATTTTACCATCCCTGCTTTCTGATTAGCATGTTTAGACCTTTTACATTTAATTTGTGATTATTGTGAATTTAGTAATCTTTGGTAAATAAGCTGAGTTATTTTTTAAAAAGCATTATTAGTAAAGTAAGAATTTAAAAAATGTTTTCAAATTGTCAGCATACATTTTTTGCCTGGGTTTTACTGGACATGTTTATGTTCTTAAGGTGTCAGGGTTTGACACAGTTTGTAAAACTATAAACCCAGCCAAAGACAAAATGATCTGTGTGTGTATGATTTTTGATAAGTAAGGCAAATTTAATATTGTTGGTCTAATGATAATAGCTAAATCTCCTGAGTTACTAACAAATACACCCATGTGTTTAACTTTAAGATTCTTAATTAGGTAAAAATGTAGACATGCCTAAACGAAGATAAGCATCAGTAAATTAGAATAAATAAAACATCAAATAAGAGCATAAAAACAGAAATTTATGGTTAAAAAAAAATTTGGATAAAATCTGGCAATTATTTCTTCAAATATTTTTCCATCCTGGTTATTTCTGCATCTGTTTATATTGGTTGATTTTTTTTCTCCTCATTATGGGTCATATCTTCCTGCTTCTTTGCATGACTAGTAATTTTTTATTGGACGCTAATCTTTGTGAAATTTATGTTGTTGCCTGCTAGATATTTTGTGGTCCTTTAAATCGTATGGGGGTAAATTGTATGGGGGTGTGTCTGTCTTTTTGAGGGTTTGGGAAGCCATGCAAGTAAGTTACTAGGAAACAATTTGATCACTTCGAGGCTTTCCTTTAAGCTTTGTTAGACAGGACTAGAGGAGCCTTCATACTAGGGCTAGATTGGCCCTTCTCCTTTGGCAATACCTTAGTATTCTCCCTGATACCCCATGTATTATAATGCTGCTTAACTCTAGCTATTGGGAATGTGAACTATTTTCAGATTTGTGTGAGTTCTTTGAATTGTTTCACCTGATCCTGTGCAGTTTTCTTTCCCTAGCTTTAGTTAATTCCATCACCCACAGGTGTTGATCAGTACTCAGCTGCAGACGCAACAGGAACCCTCAAGTGATCTCCAGAGCCCTCTCTGTGTGCTGCTGTCTCCCGGCCAGAGCTCTGCTCTGTGGATTCCAGCGGCCTTGGCTTCTCCAAGTGCTCAGTTATGTCTCCCCAACTCAGACAGACTGCCATGCCCTGTTGGAGGGCCACTGCCCACACCCTGCTTTGAGCAATAATAGGGCTTATCTTGTTTGTTTTTCTTCCCTCAGAAATCGCTATCCTGTTCTGCCTTTTCGTCTATTATCTGAAGACCATTTTTTTTCATAGATTTTGTCTGGTTCCCTAGTAGGTTAAGATGAGGTAAATCCAGCCCTGTTACTTCATCATGGCCAGAAGTGGATGTCACTACTTAGGCTTTTAATCCCTTTCTCATCGTTCTGTCAAAGCAGTTCTAGCACCTCCACCTCACTTCATAAGGGCTATAATTTTTTCCAAGCTTTCAGGATAAAGGTCCTCTCATCAATAAATTCTTATCATTCAGCCTAATATTACATCTACCCTCTAGTCCAATGTTCTCATGAGTCACTCTCAGGGAATCTTACACAGATTTCTGCTGGTGCCTATTGCCTGGGTCCTGCATCTCTTGGGTGAATAAACTCTTTCCTCCCACAGCAGAGCAGTATACTCCCACCTGGGCCTTAAAATATGTCAAGCAAAAGTAACAGAACCAAAACGAGAAACAACAAATCCACAGTCTCTGTGGGAGATTTTTAAAGCACTCCTCTAAGAATTATAAATTAAGAAATAAAGGGCCAGGCGTGGTAGCTCACGCCTGTAATCCTAGCACTCTGGGAGGCCGAGGCGGGCAGATTGTTTGAGCTCAGGAGTTCGAAACCAGCCTGAGCAAGGGCGAGACCCCGTCTCTACTAAAAATAGAAAGAAATTAATCCGACAACTAAAACTATATAGAAAAAAATTAGCCGGGCATGGTGGCGCATGCCTGCAGTCCCAGCTGCTCGGGAGGCTGAGGCAGGAGGATCACTTGAGCCCAGGAGTTTGAGGTTGCTGCGAGCTAGGCTGACACCACGGCACTCTAGCCTGGGCAAAAGAGTGAGACTGTGTCTCAAAAAAATAAAATAAAAGTAATAAAGCTGTCATTATTTATAAACAACGTAATTATACCTGAAAATCTAAAAGAATCTATGTCTAAAATACTAGGTTTAATAAATAAATTTAGTAAAGTCACTGGATACAAGGTCAATATAAGAAAGTAATTATATTTCTATTTACCAGCAACAAACAAAACTAAATTAAAAAATGATACCATTTGCAATTGTATTAAAACATACCTAGCAGTAAATCTAACAAAAGATCTGCAATCTCTTCAAACGGAACATCGGGAAAAAGTTAACCAGACATAAGAGAGGGGATATAGCATGTTCATGGATTGGAAGACTAAAATGTGTAGTGTCACTTATAAGGTCAAGGCAAACCCAATTAAAATCTCACACCTCTCTCTCCCTCACCCCTCTCTCCATCCCTCCCTCTTTCCTTCCTTTTCTCTCTCTTTCCCTCTTTCTCTAGAAATTTCAGAGCTAGTTATTAAATTTGTATGAAAGTACAAAGGGCTAACTATAGCCAAGATAATCCTGAAGAAGAATAACAAAGTTGGAAGATTCACTTTGCCAGTTATCAAGAACTGCTATAAAGCAACAATAATTAAGACCATGTAGTATTGGCATGAGAGAAAAATGGACTAATGGAAGATAATAGAGAGTGTAGAAATAGATTAATTAATACATGGATACCTGATCTGTGACAAAGGTGGAAGTATACAGCATTGGTAAAATGATAGACTTTTCAATAAATGGTGCCAGGACAACTGGATTTTCTATGGACCTCAAGCCATACGCAAAAACAACTATAAGTGAAGTAAATATCTAAATGTGAGTGGTAAAACAATAAATAAAGCTAATAATATAAGAGACTATCTTTATGATATTGGGTAGAGAGATTTCTTACACGGAATCCAAAAATGCACTAACTATAGAGAAAGAAATTGATAAGTTGTACTATGTTAAAATTAAGAATGTTCACACTAAAAGACACCAGTAATAGAATGAAAAGGTTAGCCATATAATGGGGAAAGATATGTGTAACACAAATAACTGTGAAAAGGCTAGTAGCCAGATGATATAAAGAACTTCTACAAATCAGTAAGACAGACAACCTTATTTTACAAGGCAGTTGGGGGGCAGAATAGAGATTTGAATGAGTACTTCCCAAAAGAGGGTATCAAATGGCCAATCAACCTGTGGAAAGTTGCTCAACCTCATTAGTTATTACAGAAATACAAGTTAAAACCACAAATCTCGTACCACTACATACCCACCGGAAATGGCTAAAATTAAAAGATTGACAATGCCAAGCACGGGTGAGGATGTGGAACAACTGGAGCTCTAATGCGCTACTGATGGGAGTGTAAATAGATACAATCACTTTGGGAGATTGTTTGGCTGTATCCACTGAAGCCAAACATATGCACATACATATCCTATAATCTAGCAATTCGTTGCCTATTTAAATAGTTAACAGAAATACATATTTACATCAAGAGATATAATAATGGTTGTAGCTGTATAATTTTAACAGTCAAAAACTGTAAACAATATAGATATCCATCAAAAGTAGAACTGATAAGTAATTGTTGTGTATTCATATATTAGAATACTAAAATAAAAAATGGATAAAATACTGATTTATGCAGCAACATGAATAAACCTCACAAACATAATCTTGGGGAAAAACCAGGCACAAAAGATTACATACTGAATCATTCCATTTACATAAAGTTTTTAAAAAGCAAAACAAATCTATGTTTTATAGTTAGAAAAGTGGTACTTTTGGGGAGAAGGTAGGGCAGGAGTGACTTGGAGGGGGCCCAAAGGGACTTCTGGGACGCTGGCAATATTCTAAATCTTGGCGCGGGTGGTAGTTACACAGAGGTACTTAGTTTGTAACAATTCATACACTTAAGATTTGGATTCGTTTACTTTTCTGAATGTTAATCTATAATTAATAATTTGGTTTAAAAGAGATGCTATTATGCTTTTCATTTAAAATATAATGCATTTGATAATCATTATGACAAAGGCTGCAACAACTGGGTTCATTGCACCCCACCTCCATGTGTGTCCCCACTCAGACTGTATGTTTAGAAATGAAAGCTTCCAGGACGAATGCAACCCTGTACCAAAGGAGCAAAGAGTGTGGTGGCTGAGTCAAGTATCACCTCTCAGTGAGTGAGCTGGGGACTCTGGCTAAGAGGCTCATCACCTGTTCTCCTCAAAGAAACTGTTGAGGTTATCTACCATGCCTCTTATCCCAAGCCAAATGGTAGCCCAAAATACAACTATGTATACATTAGCTAATAAAAAGCATATGCATATTCTTCTGTAAAGTTTTTCAGTTAGAATATAATCCAATAAAAATTGCACATATATTTATGCTTTAAAATTTGTTTAATACTCATCTGCTTATCTAGAAATCCCAAACAAATCGACAATATCTAATCATAACTGATTTAAAGTTAAAAGGCCTTGCATTGACTAAAATTACACCATTCATGGTTGGAATATACAATGTGTATCATCAGTGATTGTAAGCATTTGTTATATCAATGATTTTAATCTGTTTAGTTTGTTATCATACGTCTCTAAATTTGGAAAAGCTCCAAGCTACTTAAAAGGCAAAAATTTATACCATTTCAAAAAGAAAATCACTGTAGCAAAATCTTAATTGGTTATAGCCCCTCAAAAATAGAATTCTTGAGTAGATAAATGTTGGTATTTAAAACCTTCCAAAACTTGTGCTTCCAAAACTTCCAAAATGTTTTTGATAGACATATTTATGATGTATCACACTGTCCTGGCTTAGTAAGTTGACTATATTCAACCTCTCTTAGTATTTCTTAATGACTCAGGATCATTAATACAGATAATTTAGGGCACTGAGCTGAATCTGTGCTGTTCGGAACATAAGCTAGAGCTGACTTCCTTGACTCCATGCTATATGGGAATTTTGATTTCTGATGATTTGTTTCTCATAAAAGGAGTGTGCAGAAAGTACAGCTGCATAATCCCACGGGCAGGGAAATCTGACAGCCATTCTGCAAAGTCAGTCTATTGAACCAAAGGTTGAAGTACTTAGCTCATAAATTATTTTGCCTTCAAAAAAAAAAAATCTCTATTATCTTAATTTGAATTCTAAATTTTCTTCACTTAAATATAGGTATCTGTTTTTACTTTGTTTGCATCTACTTTTTCTCAGTGAAATAATACTAATTAAATTTAGATGTTTCTTCATATTTTCAAAGTGCTTCATTCAATTTTTGAAAATCCTTGTGAGGCTGGCAACACAGGTAGTACTTCTGATTTACAAATTTTTTAAAAACCTAATTCTAATAAATTAAATGACTTGTCAAAGAGTGTACACCTAATAACTCAAATCTGGCAGTGAGACATGGTGAAAAACAAACGTAAACAGATCCACAGGCTTTGTAGGCCATTAGAGTTGAATCCTGGTCCTCTTACTTGTTAGCTATCTGACATTGGGCACACTACTTAGCATTTCTGTGTCTCGGTTTCTTCATATGTAAAATTTTGAGTAATGACCATTCACTATTGTGAGGAAGAAATTAAATAGTGCAGAGTAAGCATATATCCTTTTCCATTGAAACCCAGTGTTATATTAATACCACGCTGTCTCCCACATGAACGCTTTGAAATGTGCACAAAACTTTACATGACATTTTCATATACACATAATTTTATGCTTATTACTTTGAGACACAAGCACAATAGGTAGAACACCTCTAATTTACAGATGAAAAAATTAAGGTTTACAGAGTATCAGCAATTTGCCCAAATTTATCCTGCCGTAGCAGAGTAACAAAATCATTGTTTTTATGTCAATAGAAGAATTTCTTTTCTATTAGGAAGGCAACTTTTGCTTAGACGCAATACTTAAGTTTTGCTTAGAAACATACTTTGATGTGACACTAGGGCCTAAAAAAATGAGATTCTGAGAACATAGGTAGCTGGAGACAAGGAAGCAAGACATAGCTAAACTGCTCTACATTAGAAAGGAACAGGAATTTGGGAATAAGGATAGTATGGAGGAAAAAATGGAGAGAGAGAGGAAGGAAAAGAATTGTTATCAGTCTTTAAGGTCGCTGAAATACCTTTAGAGAGTAGAAATAGTTAATATTTGATGTATATATTCTTTCAATTTAAATCTCCTTCTTTCCAAACCTGCAGCAAACCTTCAAGATTCTTTTTTTTCATTGTTTTTATTCTCCTCCCTCTTTCCTTCTCCTTTTTCTTCCTCTTTTTTTTTTTTTTTTTTTTAATGTTTAGGAATAGGGTCCAATTCTGTATCTGGGTTAGCACAGTGTGAGCCAGGGACAGCATCCAAAGGAAGAAGAAATAATTCATAGCTGAATAAATTCAACCAAGGCATAGGCTTGGACTTCACAGTAAAGAAGAAAACATACCACTTCTACTGCCCAGATTCACAGGAATCTTGGGCAAAGGAATTAATCTTCCACATGCTGTTCTTATCTAGATTTTAAGGGAATAACAGTGGTAAAGCTAAGACTAGTGCCCAGGTTTTTAAATTCCTAATCCAGTATTCTTTCTAATGCCCAAGAAGAATATTAACTAAGCAGTACAAGTACAGGCCATGAGTTAAGATCCACTGAGTTCTGAGATGATTTAGATAATGTAAAATATAATGCAATACACCGATCATGAAAATAATGCGATGCGTTGCTATGCAGTAAAACTATTAGTAAAAAACAAACGAAATGTGAGTATAGTCTTGACTGTCTTACTGGGCAAGTCATTTAACCTCCTCTGCCTTACTGGAACAGCAAGACATCTCTTGATATGAACCTTGCTATGGAAATTAATGCATTAACACTATTAAGCTGAACTGTATGAAGTTGGTATTTTTATAGTTAAAAAAGGCCAAATATTGGCAGTCTCACATAGGTAAACTTAATATTGAGCAGTAGGCACATCTTATGCCTTATTTCCACATCCTGATGAAAGTTCTGATTACTTTAGTGATGCCTTGTGTTATTCATATTCAAATGCGTGGTGGTCACTTGGGTTTGTTAGATGCTACCTATAATTAAGTTCTTTCCCTTTTCTTGTATTTTACTAGTTCTGTTGTTCTTGTGAATCTTACTGCCTAGAACAGATGTGAATTTAGCTGCCATCAGAGTGCCTTTAGCAAGCCAGAGAAATAAGTGCTTTGCAAAGAAATTCCCTTTTTCTATAGGAAAGGAAGCTACCTCTGGGTCACCTGTAACTTGAACACATATTTTATATCTGCTTTAAAGTGTACAGTCACACATGCTAAGGGTTCAAAGCACATTGACAGTATTATGCATCTCTATGAGTTAGGTAGAAGTAGAATTTATTAATTCCACTTTGAAATCAGAAAAAAGGGGGCTGGCCCACTGAAAATTAGATTTTAAAAGATCAGAGTCTGTTAACACCAACCAATTGTCTGCTAAGTATTACATTGGGAGTTTTTGCTTTTGGACAAAATTACACTATTGAGTGTTAGGACCAATTCAAATTATATGAATACACTGTATACACAGTACGTACACATTTCCACTTACACCTGATAGTTACTTAGGAAAAAATATTTTAAAAAGCAGAGAAAATGGCCAGGTGCAGCGACTCCTGCCTCTCATCCTAGCACTCTGGGAGGCTGAGGCAGGAGGATCACTTGAGGCCAGGAGTTCGAGACCAGCCTGAGCAACATAGTGAGACATGTCTCAAAAAAAAAAAAAAAAAAAAAAAAGAAAGAAAGAAAGAGGAAATAGAAAATGTAGCCAAGCATGGTGATGTGCCTGAGCTACCCAGCTACCTGTGGGGCTGAGGCAGGAGTATTGATTAAACCCAGGAGTTTGAGGTTGCAGTGAGCTATAGTGAGACTACTGCGCTCTAGCCCAGGGAAGCACAATCAGAAAAGTAAGGAATGAATGTAGCCATAAAGTTAAGGGAAGGCACAAAGGAGATGAGTCCTAAATGGGAAAGGCAAGACAGTCAAGGTGGCTGGAAAGGAATATTCTGGAGTCAAGGAAAAAAATCTGGCACTGAAACAAACTGGCCAATTGATCAGCTTTATTGGAGCAGTGTTTTATTTAGGCTATATCCACTGATATTTGCTATCCTTTATAAATAAATGGGATTTCTTTGAATTTAATATTGTACCATTTGTCAACTCATAACAAATTCTTTTGGCACTTCAGTAACTAAATCCATGTAGACTAGCACTCACCTACCTACTCTATAAGCCAGTTCTGTTTTATAGTGCTGTAGAAAAGTTTGGTTCATATACTATGAAAATATTTCCATTAAAGAGTAAATATTTTCACTCTTAAATATATACTTTTGAAATAGTTTTTACAGCCAATAAGTACTTTATTTATAAAATGCTTGATAATAACTCATCCCTAGTGTAAGGTGTAATGTATAAATTTGAGAGGATTCAGTTCCTTGATAAAAACATAAAATCATAAACATCTTTCCCTAAAACTCAGTGGTCAGGAAATATGAAAGATAACCATCTAAATCTATCTGGCTCAAAACTGTTAAACCAGATTATAAAGCTAAGTTCACCTGAGCCCTTTATGGGTGAGGATTTCATTCTAAGGCTGCAATAACTTCTTTCGCGGCCAAGGCTCAACTCCAGGAGCAGACAGATTACCAAAGATATTCTGCAGATCAGTATGAAGCACATCCTGCTTAAACTGATTATGCTGAAATTGTCAGATCGCAAATGACAGCCAATTTCATGCATTTCGTCCATAAAATTTACCTAATCACAACAGTAATGAAGTAGAACAAGAAAGATGTCATTACATATCATTCTTTTGGGATATTTAAACCTTAGGTGGGTATTTTACAAATAAAATTCTGTAGGTCATGTATGAAGAAACTCAGCAAATGTGATTTTAAGAAAAATACAGTATAGTGAAAATGTGGATTTAATAAATGTATGTTTAAAAATTATACTTTGTTATCTTCTTGGCTCTACCTCATTGATTCATTTTAAGAGAAAACTAACATGTGAGTTTAAGTAGTATATTTAATTTTTTTTCCTCCGTACTATTTCATCAATAAAGAAGGATGATAAAATAGATCAAGGTAGAAGAGCAATGCCTAATTTACAGATTTCTCACTTTTGTACTACTTTTAACTCACAGCTTCTGAATGGTGCTCTATAATAGTCACAAAAGGAAATAGTGTAATAAACATGATTGGCAATTATTTCATGCATTCTTCAGCGTAAAAGCCTGTTATGAACTAAAGAAATTCATGAGCCTTTTCTAAGACTGTTCTTTATAGTGCGTTTGCATAATAATAAGGCCCAATCTGTTGCAAAACAAATAAAGAGCAAATTAATAAGGTCATCATTTTGGTCTAATGCTTAATGCAGTTTTAGCAATCTGCTCAAGACAAAAGGTGACCACTCAGACATAGCCAATTATGCATTTGTGTAGCAGATGAAATCTTTAATGATGAATCTGATTAACATTCAATAATAAACATACAGGCTGAGAAAATGACCAAGCTAACTCCTGTAAACATCATCAACTAAGGCTTTGTTCAGATTGAGGTCAGACTGGTATTCCAGAAAGGCGCATTAAGATAAAAGTTTATCAAATGTGTTAACATGGATCCCCCTAAAAAAAAAAAAAAAGCAAACACACACACACAAAATCCCTCTTGTACAAAGCCTACGTTTTCAACAGCTGACTTATCTGAACAATTATGAAAATAGTAGACTAAACATTTTTATGGGTTGTATGTATATGATTTTTTTGAGTAGTTTTAAATTAATTTCTTTGATCTCCAAACACTGAGAGTATGATAAAATTGTGCCACAAGAGACTTAGCAGTTCCATTGCTTACGTTTTTCTACCAATGACCCTGATGTAAGCAACTTGAAGAAAATCTGTTTTACTTATACCGATGTTCCTAAAATGCCTTGGATCCAGGGGGGTTCAAGAATTGTTTCTTATATAAATAAGCATTACTTAATAAAATATGTAAGAGATTAGGCAAGGATATCACATATTGTATTTCTTATTATAAGACTTTTTATTGAAGTATAGCAAACATCTAAAAAAAATACACAAATAATAGGTCAAAAGTTCAATGGATGTTTCACAAAGTGAGCATACCCATTAACCTGTAACCAGATTTTTTAAAGAATGGAATATTAAGAAATAGCATCCCAGAAGCCAGTTCCAGTCACTAGACCCCTCCCTGTCAGTTCACTTACCAGACTGTAAACACTGTATATTAATTTTGCTTGTTTTTGAACTTGTGTCTTACTTTTTTCTCTCAACATACTTGTGAGATTCTTCAATATTTTTAGTGTAGTTATAGTTGATTCTCTTTGTGCAAATATACCACAATCCATTCTCCTGCTGGTGTTAGATTTTGGGTGACTTACCCATTCTATGACCGTTTCCACTTTATAGCTACTGTTTGCTGCTACAAACACTTTATATGTCTTCTGGTGAATATATGTATGCATTCTGTTGGGTATATGTCCAGGAATATTGCTGGGGTATAGGATATACATATGTTCAATTTTAGTAGATCCTATGAAACAGTTTTCCAAAATGGTTATACCATTTCCCATTTTCATTAACAGTGTAATGAGAATTCCAGCTGTTCTACATTCTTGTGAATCTTTAGCATTTTCTATTTTCATTTTAGCCATTCTGGTGGGTGGATAATGGTGTCGTATTATGCTTTTAATTTGCATTTCCCTGATGACTAATGCGTCCATACATTTATTGGCCATTTGAACACCCTTTTTTGTTAAGTGCCATTCTCGTCTTTGGTCCACATTTTGTGTTCCAAGCCAAATTGTGTCTCCTGAATGTGATTATAATTAACCAGCAAGTAAATAAAATTTGAGTTTTTATTTTGTTGTAGGAATTTGGTAGAAATTGAAATACAGATGATCCCCAACTTATGATGGTTCAACTTACAATTTTTCATCTTCATGATGGTGTGAAAGTGATACACATTCAGTAGAAACCATACTTTGAGTACTCATACAACCATTCTGTTTTTCACTTTCAGTGTAATATTCAACAAGTTATATGAAATATTCAACACATTATCATAAAAATAGGTTTTGTGTTAGGTGATTTTTCCCAACTGTAGGCTAATGTAAATGTTCTTGGCATTTTTGAGCATTTTTAAGGTAGGCCAGGCTAAGCTATGATGTTTGGTAGGTTAGGTGTATTAAACACATTTTCCTTTTTTTTTTTTTAAACCCTCTCCCCCAAGTGTTTGCTTTTTTTTTTTTTTTTTTTTTTTTAAGAGATGGGGTCTCGCTCTTGCTCAGACTGGTTTCGAACTCCTGAGCTTAAATGATCCGCCCGCCTCGGCTTCCCAGAGTGCTAGTTAAATACATTTTCGACTTACAATATTTTCAACTTATGGTGGGTTTATCAGAACATATTCCTGTCATAAGTTGAGGAGCATCTGTGTATCCACGTTTAAGTTTCTGAACTTACAATGAAACTAAAAAATAAAAAACATCATTATTATGGGGTGCTAGTAAACAAACTCATTATAATAATTATGGTAAAGGAAGGTATTATTTATCCTGACTTTACTATTTAAACTGTACCTCTGAGTAACCAAATAGTAGATAAGGGAAAATTTCTTCCAAAAGTACTCTATGTAATATAACTGAATAAGGAGGGATAGAATTGGAGCATTACTATTTTGCAACCCCTAATGAATTAAGGGCCCTAGGCATGGAGTATTAATGGCTATTAAGTGAAAAGAGAGATACTCAGATGTTTTATGCTTCTTTTTTTCTTTTTTTAGATACAGGGTCTCATTCTGTCACTCAGGCTGGAGTACAGTGGCATGATCATACCTCATGATCATACCTCACTGCAACCTCCAACTGCTGGGCTCAAGTGATCCTCCTGCCTCAGCCTCCCAAATAGCCAGGATTGTAAGCGTGCACCACTGTGCCTGGCTCTTTTAAAAAATTTTTTTTGTAGAGACAGGATCTTGCTATGTTGCCCGGGCTATTATATGCTTCTTGATGGAAAAACACAATACCATCTATGAAGTGGACTTGGTAAAGTCAAACTTGAATCTAGATAAGCCAAGCGTGAACCCTAATGTAAGCTATGGACTTGGGTGACAATGATGTGTCAATGCTGGTCCATTGATTGTTATAAACATACCACTGTGGTGTGGGATGTCGATGGTGGAGGAGGCTGTGTGTGTGGTAGCCGGTATAGGGGAACTCTTATGCTTTCCCCTCAATTTTGCTGTGAACCTAAAACTGCTCCAAAAAAAAAAAATCCATATTTTAAAAAACATTACCTAATCCAAAGTCAAGAAGATATACCTCTCCATTTTCCTCTAAGAGTTTTAACTCTTACATTAACTCTCTAATCCACTCCGAGTTAACTTCTGTATATGATGTGAAGTCAAACTTCATTATCCTGCATATTGATATCCGTTGTCCCAGCATCATCTGTTGAATTCTTTTCCCATTGAACTGTCATTCATTCTTGTCAAAAATCAAATGATCATAAATGTATGGGTTTATTTCTGGACTCTTGATTCTATTCCATTATCTATATATCTATCTTTATGGCAGTACAATACTATCTTGGTTACTATAGTTGTGTAGTAAATTTAGAAATTGGAAAGTGTAATAGTTGCATTGAATTTGTAGACCAATTTGGGGAGTACTGCCATCTTAATAATAAATCTTAATAATTAAATCTTTTGATCCATGAATGTGAGATGTTTTTGTTAACCTTATCCCTACGTATTTTATTCTTTTAAAATTTTTTAAAAGTTTTTTACTTTTAATTTTTATGGATATGTAGTAGTTATACATATTTATATTTTATTCTTTTTGATGCTATTGCAAAGTAAACTTTTCTCAATATCATTTGTGAATTGTTCATTAGTACTTTATAGACATAAAATTGAATTTTGTATATTGATCTTATTTATTGATTTTAAATTTTTAATGGATTTCTTAGGATTTTCTGTATATAAAATCATGTCACCTGCAAGTTTTACTTCTTCTTTTCTAATCTGGATGACATTTATTTTTCTTGCCTTGTTGCCTTGGCTAGAACCTCCAGTAATGTTGAATAAAAGAGTAGACATCCTTATCTTGTTCCTGATAGTAAGGGGGAAGAATTTAGTCTTCTCCATTAAGTGATAAGCTGTGTATTTTCATTAGATGCATTTTATCAAGTTCAGGAAGTTCCTTTCTATTTCTAGTTTATCGAAATAGTTTTTACTGCGAAAAGATATTAGATTTTGTCAAATGCTTTTTCTGCATCTATTGAGATAATGATGTAGATTTTATCCTTTATTGTATTGATATGATATATTACATGAATTGATTTCCAGATTTTAAACCAAGCTTGCATTCCTGAGATAAATCTGATTTGGTCATGGTATATAATCTTTAGTCTGTTGCTGGACTTGAATTGCTAGTATTTTGTTGAAGATTTTTGTGTCTAAATTTATAAGGGGATATTGGTCTGTAGTTTTCTTTTTCTTTCTTTTCTTTTTCTATTATATTTTTTAGAGAGAGGGTCTAGCTGTTGCCCAGGCTAGAGTGCAGTGGTACAATCATAGTTTACTGCAGCCTCAAACATCTGGGCTCAAGCAATCTTCCCACTTTGGCCTCCAAAAGTGCTGGGATTATAGGCATGAGCCACCATGCCCGGCCAGTCTATAGTTTTCTTATGCTGTCTTTGTCAGGTTTGGGGATCAGAGTAATACTGGTCTCGTAGAATGAGTTTCCTCCTCTTATATTTTTTGGCAGAGTTTATGAAGGACTAATATTAATTCTTTAAACGTATGCAGAATTCACAATTGAAAACATTTTGTCCTGGGCTTTTCTTTGTGGGAAGGTTTTAAATTCCTAATTCAATCTCTTTGTTATAGGTCTAGTCAGATTATCTATTGCTTTTTGAGTCAGTTTCAGCAGTTTGTACCTTTCAAAGAACTCTTCCATCTCATCTAAATTATCTAATTTTTTTGTCATTAGTTGTTCACAGTAATAATCACTTTCTTTAAGGTTGGTAGTAATTTGACCCTTCTATTTTTTTTTTAAATCAAAATAGCTAAATGTCAATTTTGTTGAAGTTTTCAAAGAACTCTTTTGGTTACTGTTTGCATAGCTTATCTTTTCCATCCTCTTACTTTCAGTCTACTTGTGTCTTTGAATCTAAGCCGTGTCTCTTGTAGAATGCATATAGTTACATCATGTTTGTTTTTTGAAAATTCATTCTGCCAATATGTTTTTTGATTGACACATTTAATCCATTTACATTTAAGGTAATTACTGATAAGGTAGGATTTATATGTGCCATTTTGCTATTTATTTTCTATGTCTTATGTATCTTTCATTCCTCTATTTTTCAATTATGATCATCTTTCATGCTAGATATTTTCTAGTGTGCCATTTTAATTCCCTTATTTCTTTTACCGTATTTTTTATTTTCTTAGTGGTTTCTCTGGAGATTACAATTAGCATCTTAATTTAAAACAATTTAGTTTAGATTAATAGTAACTTAATAGTATACTCAAACTTTTCTCCAGTATGTTCATTCCCCCTCCTTCGTACTATTAGTGTTATATAAATTACATCTTAAATATAAGCTTATTGACACAGGTTTATAATTATTACTGTGTAGTTGCCTTTTAATAAAGATAGAACAGGATTATGAACAAAAATATATTTATACCACCTTTATATTTATTTCTGTAGTTAACCTTTACCCATGCTCTTTATATCATCATGTGGATTCAAGTTACCATCTAGTGTCTTTTCATTTTAGCCTGAAGAATTCCCTTTGGTAGGATAGATTTGCTAGTAACAAATTTTGGGCTTTTGTTCATCTGAGGATGTCTTAGCTTCTCCTTCATTTTTAAAATTAAGCTCTTTGAGATGATTGTAGATTGACTGTAGTAGTGAGAAATAGTACAGATAACCCATGACTTTATTTAATTTCCTCCAATATAATATCTTGCAAAACTGTGGTATGATATCACAACCAGGCTGTTGACGGTGACACAGTCAACATGCAGAACATTTCCATCACCACGTGGATCTCTCACATAGCCACGCTCGCTTCCCTTCTTCCCGCACTCTTTCCTTAGTCCCTGGCAACCACTAATATGTTCCACTAAGTCCAACGTCTGGGCCAGCTCAGAGACATTTTCTTCGGCTGCTTTTTACCCTGTGTATCTTGCATACTTTGCTATTTATTTGCATGTCTAGTAATTTTTTTGTTGAAAACTGGGTATTTTAGATAATACATTGTAGCAACTCTGGTATTCGGTCCATCTCTCCCCAGAGTTTGTTGTTTTTCTTGTTTACTTGTTCAGCAATTTTCTTGAACTAATTGTGTAGGTTCTGTGTTCACTGTCATTGAGTTCTCTTCTGTTTTTTTGTGGGGTGGGGCGGGGGTTGTCATTTGAGTTTTTTTTATTTTCAAGTCTGAGTTCCCAGCAGTCCCCTCTGGGTCACTAAAATGTAGTGATCAGCCAGTGGCCACTCAGATTTCCTAAAATGCCTTACCTTTATGTTTTCTACCTTTTGCCAAGGGAATCTGTGTGAGAAGGCCCACCTTCAAACTTTTTATGAGACACTTTTACCATTCACTTCTTTATAGGTTTGTAAGATACCTTTACCTTTCACTTCTTTCTTGTGTAGGACCTCAAAGTTAGCTAGAGGTGGTTGGCTGAGGCCTTCTTTCCCATTTCTTTTGTGAGAGTGTACACCATCTTGTCCAGGAGTACATCAGAGCTTTTCAAAGTTCCCTACGCCTTTTTTTTTTTTTTTTTTTGAGACAGCATCTCACTCTGTTGCCCAGGCTAGAGTACAGTGGCATCATCAAAGCTCACTGCAACCTCAAACTCCTGGGCTCAAGTAAGGCTCCTGCTTCAGCCTCCCGAGACTACAGACACATTACCACAAAGCCCAGCTAATTTTTCTGTTTTTTTGTAGAGACACGGTCTTGCTTTTGCTCAGGCTGGTCACAAACTCCTGAGCTCAAGCGATCCTCCTACCTCGGCCTCCCAGAGTGCTAGGTTTACAGGTGTGAGCCACCGCGCCCGGCCCCCATCCCCTTTTACTTCTCCAGGATTTCTCATTAAAGTCCTAGCCGGGCTCTTGTTTGCCACAACTGAAAGCACAGCCTCAGGTGGCTGTGATGTTGCCAGATTAGTATTAGCATTGTTTGAATAGTAGTGTCCTGGAAGTAGGGCTTTTCTCAGTTAAATCAAATAGCCACAACACTCTGGCAATAGAGATTTCCCAGGTAGCTGCAGGTTCTAACAAACTATTGATTGTGCTGTGGGGATGTTGATTACTCAGGTACAGGTGATATACCTGGGTTAAAAATATTAACATCTCTAGAACACGTCTCATTTTCATCCATAAGATTGCCCATAATAGCTATAAAAACCACCTTCAGAAAAGCTAGAAACAGCCGAAATAATCCATTTGCATACATTTGTATGTGTGGTCATTTCAGATTTAAGATTCCCAAACATCTTCATATTAAAAAGAATCATTATATTGAATAAGTTAAAAAATAGTATCTGAATTTTGGTGTGCTAACATTAGGTAAGATTGAATAAGGGAAGAAAAAGTGAACTGTTTCTCAGGAATACAGGTGATGGTTATATGCAATTAACACATATAATAAGTTATGATGTAATTGCCTAACTCACTAATATAAGAGTTATATTATAGATGGATATGATATGGGCATAACCCTAAAAGAGAAAGTTATATTTGAAAGATAATTCCCACATATCTCCACTAAAATAAGATTATACTTACCGTCTTGTCTTAATTTCTTATCAGGTAAGACAATGGAAAAAACTTTGTTATAAAATCTTTATTACATTTCCAATGGGGAAGAGTAAATTTTAAAGAATAAAATACAAAACGCTGCCAGAACTTTTCAGTGTTCCCATACTGCCAATTTTACCTTCCTTGGAAGAAAGGCAAGCTCAATGTTTTCCCGCAGAGAAGTATTAATTGTAAGGTATAATTCATCAGTCCCCAAAGGAATAGTACTTAGCTATTCTCTTCCTATGAGCACTCAATTAACTGTATGCTTATAAACAGCATTTCCTCTGAATGTGTGTGGAAACTCACCTTATAAAATCCACAGGAGTAGAGCCTTTCTTGTTGCTCAGGGACTATGATACTACAGTATTTAATGATGCTAAAACAGGAATATTTAAATTATTCACATGCCTAGCTATCATCAGACAATTTAAGCACTGAAATGGGAAAATGTTCTAACCTCTGATTACATTATTTAATGTTGAAATAATGAATGATCCTATACTTTCTTATAAAGGACTAATTTTAAAGTAATATCAGTATTAATAATATATCATTGTTATCATTATTATTATTGATGTGAGTTAATACTTGAGCTATTGCATCATACCAGGCACTGTTAATGAGTGGTTTACATGAATTAACCCATATGATCCTCATAACAACCCTATTGACTAGGGTTCCTTAATTTTGCACAAAAGTAAAGCACAGAGAAGTTAAGTAACTTCCTCAAGATCATACAGTTAATACAGGCAGAAGTTGAATTTGATATCCAGCTGATCTCATTGCACTGTTCACATTCTTAACCACCATGTTATATTACACTAAGAAAACTTTTTAAAATCTTAACTACATTTAGTTACCTGGGATTTGTTTTTTAAAGTGATGTTATTTATAGTACTTTAAGAACATACCTAGTCTTATCCATAGAATGTATTTGCTGAAAGCACTACTACCCTCTGATGGAACTGTATTCATAACCAAATTGTTTACATTACTATTATAACTTTAAATCTGCTTGGTTTAGGGATGTGCAATAGGAATTTACATCGAGTTAGAAATCTGATCCTTATTTTACAAGACTAATCTTTGGGTCATGTCTTTGTCTCCAATGTATATTCAATCCCGATTAGGCTTAAATGAGCAGATTAAAAACACACAGAGAGATAAGACTGGCTTACTTTAACAATGCAAATTTTTAAAGTGTAATGTGGAAGTATAATGTGTCTAAATTTTTATGCTGCCATACTAAAGGTCTTTTTAGTTTTGGCTTTGATACTTACGGTTTAATGCCAAACTTACTAAAATACTATCTCTAGGAATAGTTCTTTAATAGTAATCATGCTCTATATTTGTTTTTATCAATAAATGGCCCTATTAATTATATTTACCTACAGCATAGCAATACTTTGTGTATCTTTATCACTGTATAAACATGGCTATCAAAAAGCATCCCCCTATTAAATTTCAGGACAAACATACATAAATTTACCCTAGATTTAGCAATGTTTCTAGAATCAGTTATTTTAGCCCCAATTAAAGGACATGGGAATAGAAGACTGGTTGATACAATTTCTGCACTGTAAGTAGCTCGTTAAAGAACATTCTTTCATATTCCAGATGGCATTCAAAGATAAATGCCTACCAAAAATTTTTAAAAGGCTGTCATAAACCCTGGACTATCATATTCAACATCTCAATTTCACTTGTAAAGGTCTAATAGAAAGTTGATTGGATGTTAAGACTGAATAATGTTTTTGAGAAACGTTAGCTTAACATATTTAAAGGGAAAATTTAACTTTAAGAATCTTTAGTCTAACATAGAATAGAAAAGTATAAAAAATAAGCTTAAAAAACAAACAAAAAAGGCCAGGCATACTGGCACTCACCTGTAGTCCCAGCTATGCAGAAAGATCGCTTGAGCCCAGGAGTTCAAGTCCAGCCTGGGCAATATAGTGAGACACTGACCCATCTCTTTAAAAATGAAAACAAAAACAAAACAGTAAAAGAAAAAAAAAAGTAATAGCTTACATTTTATAATGCCTATTATATAAATTCATTATCTAATTTTATCCTCACAACAACTCTCTGAGGTATTACTGCCCTTCTTTTACTGATGAGGAAACTGTTTCAGGGAGCGTAAGTTAGAAAGCAGTAGGCTGGGGTTTAAAACATTCAGTTCCAATTCATGCTTAGGGCCCTTTGGCTTACTGCTTCCTTAAGAATCAAAATTTTTTCAAGAGAAACATAGTTCCTGTTTTCAAATAGAACTATGTATAACTGAGAATACTAACCAATCTCCACATTGTATAATAAAAAAATCTCCCTACATCAATTAAATGTGAGAAGGCACCTTTTGAAATTTTCTTTTAATAGCAGTTAGTTTTAAAACAGAACTTTGATCATTATGTAAAAATATGAGAGTGCAATCTTTCTCATGATAGAGGCTAACATGACACAGAAATAACATAGATCCTGAAGATTCATACTCTAAGAGAAGGCTAATTTAAAAGAAACTTCAAAAATGCAATATTCCTCGGCATTTAGAAATAGCAAAGTAGTCTTGCTCAAGCTTCCACATGGTAAGACATCTGTGGGAGTAGCATTGTTCCTTTTACAGTACATTCATGACAATAATAGGTATCACACTGTTGTGCATCTGGTTTCAAGACAAAAAGTTTCTCCATATTCTTCAGATGAACAATCTACCAAACAAACCAAATTTCAAATTTGTAAGGACCTCTTTACGTTGAACTGCCATTTGTATAAAGTGAGCAAAACTACAAGTTTTCACAGAGGAAGTGAGAGCTCCAGGTATCGAATGATTTATAGTGATTCACAAGTGAGCACTTGCCACCTTTTGTAGGAGTTAATGGTGCTATACAACAGAGGTACTTGCAGCCCAGAGAAGACAGTAGACCAAGAGGGAACCTCTCTTAAACATTCCCATTCCCCCAGTCTTTGGGATGGAATTACATTTGTGCGGGGGAAGTCACCGTACATTGAATAAAACAGAGGAGTGGAAACTCAGAATTAAGGAGACATTGGATAAAGTAGCTCAGAAAAATAGTGACAACACGGCCTTCCACTTCAAGCTCAAGGATATACAGTCGAAAACATGAAGAATTTGTGTAATAATGTGACTATGAATCTCTGTAAAGTTGTAATTCTCAGAAAAACTCCTTAAAATCTTCCATATTGCAATAAGTTAAAAAAAATTCTTACAACCACACATTCGTTGTTTGATAAATGAGTACATTACCACAAGAAAGAATTTCCAATTCCAAAAAAAATATTGAAATTGGTCAAAGCTGCAAAGTACTAAAGAGAACATTATTAGAACCATATGATCTGACCATATGTTTATGCAAACATTTGTAACCAAAGTAAAATTTGTCAGTAATAGTCCACGTTTGAACGGGTAGCAGCAGGGAAGACCCCAAGTTATAGTTTTAAGTGTCTTTTATACTTAAGTGTTGAATGAATGGATATTATCATAGAACTTGTTACCCTCAGATTTTAGACAGGTAGAAAAGAGAGTTTAAATGAATCCATTGATTTTTGAAAATGGGGAAATAATTGATGCTAGGTTATTTGAAGTCAGTATCTTGGAATATAAGGAATATGCTTCCCCTTGGCCATATTACTTTTAGGAATGAGTGGAGTATAGGATTATTTTTGGGTGAGTGCGAGGCTTGGGATAATCATAATGTGTAGCCTATTTCCTTCTAGCCAACATTAGAAACAGGTATTAGCAGGATAAAAACGAACATGATGAATAGCCTTGAAAGAGGTTGGGAAATTGCAAAAGGGCATTAGGCAACCTGAGACATTTATGCAAAGGAAAAAAGTACTTGGGTTTAAGGGTCATTTGTTTGAATATAAGTACCCATCCCATTGTTTTTTAGGAACAGCTGGTGGAACCCAGTTCCTTTTATCCCATAAGTTGCCTCCGTTGTTACTGCTCTTCTCTTACCCAGGTTGAGCCTGCAAAAGCACAAATCTGGAGTTGCATGCCATGGAATGTTTTTTGGGGGAGTTATTATTGGAAACAGATGGATCAATGCCTCATCTATCCCAATGCGACATTTCTTATTCGTACGTTCCTTTGTGTACAAGTTGAGTTTGAGATTCTGTTTTTTATTTTTTTCATCCTTTGCAATTCTTAAGACAGCAGAACTTATTTAAAAAAGTGATTTAAAAATTACTTTTCATTTGAGAACTCATGAAAATGAAAAAGATAACTTATTTACATGTGAAGGCTTTAGAAAGTGACAAAAAAGCAATGTAGCCATTAAATAAGTTTGCCTTCTTCACTGAGGTCTGATAAACCATTAATGTAGTTTTTAAATGGTTAACGTCTATACTGACACTGTCTGATAACATAAGATAAATTTTCTTCCCTCACACGATCTGATTCACTTAAGTGATGGCAAAGGAATTGTGTACAATTTAATTTAACATTCAGGAAGATTCTTTGGATTTTTATCAGCCCATTATTCTTGGAAAAAGCTTTTAATAATATTCCTAATAATGAAATAAGGTGAAAAATATTTAGGAAAGGCATTTCATGCCAACAATTATATTTGTTAATTTCCTAAAAAAAAAACAAACAACTTCTGACTGTGGTAATTTGTTAAGGTGTGTTTGTAGATGTATGTTAGTAAATCAGAAGACAACACTATGGAGAATTATTGTACATGATGTTAGCAATGAAACAGGTAAATATATTATCATTAAACTCTATTATCACCAACATGTACTGCTTCTTGTAATAAACTCTATGGTCACATGCAGTCACAAAGAATGTGATTGAGTGGCTTTTTAATTAATATTTTCATGTGTTCACTTCTTGGTTATCTACAATTATACCTTTCCCTAAGAATGCCTTTAGAAAGTCAAGTTAATATGAACAAAACTACATTAAAAACAATATGGTGTGTTGCCATCAATATGACTTGGTCTTGGTACTAAATTTGTCTGGGCCTCAGTTACTTCATGTTTAATATGAGGGAAGTAGACAACTTCTAAAGTACTCTAAAATACTAAAACACTAATAAAAATATAAACAAATCAAATCAGTACCTAAACAAAAGTATCTAGTTTCAAGATAGAATGGTTCAGTTAAGTTTGTAGAACTGAACAGTGCCATAAATTGGGCCCTTACTATTTGAAGGCATATACCAGATGCAAGAATGACAAACATGGTCTGTCTTTGCACGGATTTATAAATCTGGTACAGAAGATAGATGTAAAAATAGACAACTTTAACATAGTGGTTGAAAATACTATGTTGAAATTACATACTGGGGGTCAAGATAGTTAGATGAGGTATACTTAATCCAATTAGGAGGACATGGTAAGCTTCCAGAGGAATAATGTCTTAATTGAATTTCTCAGGATGAGTAGGAGTTTGCCAGGTAAAGAAGAGGAACGTGGAAAAGCATTGGCAAAGGCAATGGATTTGAAATAGCATGGCCTGTTTTTAAAATTATTCTTAAGGATAAAGTTAGTAAAGGATGGCAGATGAGGTTGGAGATGTTGGGTAGGACCAGATTACAAAAAACCTGGTACATCTTCATAGGAAGTTCTGACTTCATCTTGTATAAAGGTTTTAAACAGGTGAGTTAAATGGTCTAAAATTTTAGATCAACTAAATGGCAGCAAAGGTGGAAGGTGAACTTTAGGGGCAAGACTGGTGGCAAAGAGACTAGTTAAGAACTAGTCTAGGGCCAGGTGCAGTGGTTCACGCCTGTAAGCCCAGCACTTTGGGAGGCTGAGGCAGGAGGACTGCTTGAGTCTAGGAGTCAAGACCAGCCCGAGCAAGAGTGAGACCCCCATCTCTACCAAAAAATAGAAAAAATTAGCCAGGCATGGTGGCACGTGCCTAAAGTCACAGCTACTCAGGAGGCTAAGGCAGGAGGATTGCTTGAGCCCAGGAGTTTGAAGTTGCAGTGAGCTATGATAACAGCACTGTACTCT
Organism: Indri indri; assembly: GCA_004363605.1. NCBI lineage: Eukaryota > Metazoa > Chordata > Mammalia > Primates > Indriidae > Indri > Indri indri. The sequence continues at coordinate 38,449 of RJWJ010005179.1, read as the reverse complement.
AGCTCAGGCAACAGAGCAAGACTCTAAAAACAAATAAAAACTAGCCTAGAAAAGAGATTATAAGGGTCTGAATTCATGCAATTACAATGAAGATGGAAAGGAAGAGAGCTGAGAAATAATTAGGGGTCAAAACTGGCAGAAAGGATTTAATGACTGGTTAGACATGGTGGTTGAAAGAGAGAAAGGAAACTTGGATAACTTGTTTAAGATTTGAATAACTAGATGGACAATGGTACTATCAGATGAAATATTAAGAGTAGGTTTCAGAAAATAATCGATTTGTGCAATTGCGTTTGAGATGCTATGGGACATCCAAGATGTGGAGCAGACAGCTGGATGAATGAGTCCATGATCACCAGCATACAGGCCAAGAGAGGACAAGATTCTCCACAGGAAGCATATAAACTAGGAAGAGAAATAGGCTTTGAAAAGAAGTAACATGTAACTTTAACCCAGTTGCTGGTGGGTGAGGGGAGAGCAGGGGAACTAGTAGTCACGGAAAATACATAAGCTGAAAAGCATGTTGAGAAACCAATCGAGACTGGAAGTCATAACACTTCAGTGGCACCAAGCCACACTAATGTACAATGTCATTCAGCAGTGCTCAACTTTCCAGCAAAGACAGACTCCAACATTAAACTAGGTTTGGGGATTTTGCAAGACCGGGATAGCAAAATGACAAAGGTAAACAGGTCAGGACACTAGTTAGTGATAGATTAGTTGCAGTGACTGACTAGGGAGTCCAAACTTGGAAGGAAGACTGAAGGAGGCTGAAAACTGGAATAAAATAGAGGGAATAGGCATAGAAGGTAATGGAGTGAAAGCTGAAAGGACGGAGGATGGTGATGGAAGAGAGGTACGTTAGTGTTCACAGTTACATGAGTGAGTTTCAGGGTATAGTCAATGGAAGTGGGTAGATGAAATAGAGGTGAAATCAAAAAAGTCAAAGTCAAGAAACTGAGGCTTTGGTATTACATAAGTTGGTAAGGTGTTAAAAATCTGGAATCGGAAGTTATGATACCCGGGTAGTAGCACTGACCTTAATGTCACTAGTTATCTATATTACCTAAGCCCAATCTGTTAAGTTCTTTGGGTTATTTTGAGAAAATGCCTTCTTCTCATCAAAAACAACTTACTAAGCACCTACTATGTGTCAAGCACAATACTATGCTCTAGGACTGTTTCTGCCCTCAAAGAGCCCATATTCCTTACTGGGAGTTAATGAATGTATCTTTGTTTAGCATTATAAAAATGTTGTGAGATGATTCTGCAAACTACTGCTTTAGAAGGAGATAACGAGGCTTGCTTTCAGATTTCCAAGACTATGCCTTTCATAGGGAGATTTGGGAGAACGAAGGTAGACTAAAATCAATATGAAAGTACAAACAAATATCACAACATTTTGGCATTATGACCTTGATTGTGGTTTCATTATGTTTCATTTTCCTCATTTGTAAAATAAGAATAATACAAACCTGTATTGTTGACTTTGGCAGGCTGTTGTGAGAACCAAATGAGCTAATGATTGTGAAAGCTCTATGATATACATTACACGCTATACAATAAAGCACTATAGAAAATGTATTTAGGTAAATTAACACAATAATCCAGAGCAGAGAGGCTGAGATCTGGAGATGGGAACATCAGGGAAAACAGCATATCCTCGTACTCACTCGAGAATATATTTCAGGGGCTAGGTGCGGTGGCTCACGCCTGTAATCCTAGCACTCTGGGAGGCCGAGGCGGGTGGATCGCTCAAGGTCAGGAGTTCGAGACCAGCCTGAGCAAGAGTGAGACCCTGTCTCTACTAAAAAATAGAAAGAAATGATCTGGACAACTGAAAATATATATATAGAAAAAATTAGCCGGGCATGGTGGCACATGCCTGTAGTCCCAGCTACTTGGGAGGCTGAGGCAATAGGATCGCCTGAGCCCAGGAGTTTGAGGTTGCTGCGAGCTAGGCTGACGCCACGGCACTCTAGCCCAGGCAACAGAGTGAGACTCCGTCTCAAAAAAAAAAAAAAAAAAAAAAAAAAAGATATTTCAAAATTGTAAGCATTTTTTTCCAAAAAATTAAATCTGTCAGAATGTTTCCTGTGTTAAATGAATTCTGTTAACTTATAGAACTTCTACTACAATCCTAATTTGTACCTACAAGAATGCATATATTCAACAAAACACTGTCATATGCCTTGCTTCTATTATAGCTCATCTTACTGTACCACACTGTACAAATGTTTACTTGTATGTGAATAAGGGTATGAATTCATGGTGCAGATGATCCTTTTCTTACTCATCCTTGGTACCCCTAAAGCATAGCAGAGCTCTTGATGCAATGCAGACTCTGAGTGTGCCAGATGAATGAGTGGATGTATGAGTAAATGCCAGGTAATATGAAGGGCTACTCTTATCCTTAAGGGGTCACAGTGTACAGGAGAGAGAGACTTACAAATAATTTCAGTATTATACAAAAAGTATTACCGTGTGACATAGGCAGGAACAATTAATTTTGTCCCGGGTGGTAATGGAACTAAAAGGCTTTTATAAAAAGGCTGACATTTAGGCTAATCAATCAGTTGATAGGAAGTCCAATTCATATTTTAGAATCCAATTGCATCAGAATAATTCTGTTTATAAGCATCTCAAAGGAAACTGCAAAAGGCCAACATTCTTTTTGTAGGTTAAGTTGGTGAAGGTACACCCTGTGGAATAAAAGAGAAAAGACAATCTCTAGCCCACAACTGAAGGGATAAAGGTTCAGTATATAGGCATGGAGAAAGTATAAGGGATTGAATGCAGTTATCGGAATAAGAATAAAAAGTCTGGAAAAAAGAAAGTTCTCTGGAGTATGGAAATTGGTCAAATAGGCATATATGAGAGCTGAGAAATAAACACACTGTTAACAGAATGCTCCATTCAATTCATTTGATCAGCAAATGCAATATTGGGAGTATAGCAACAAACACAGGCCAAAAACAAAAGTTCCTGCCCTAATGGATCTTGTGTAGAATCTTCTTATTGGAATCGATGGGTTTCAATGTTCCTTTCATGACTTTTTTTTTTGTTCTCAATGTGCCAAATTGTAAGACATAAAAATATGAGGTTAGAAATAGAAAATAAACTCTCACAATATTTGCCTTGCTAGTAAAAAAATAATCATATAGATTTTAATTTATTTTTTTTACAAAAATCTCAAAGTGCTTTTCAGCACATGGACCCATTTCTAACAGGTTTATTAGTCCTTTGAAGGTGCAATTTCAGAATGCCAAGATATCGATTTCAGGATGCCAAGGTATCAATTACACTAGATTATTGTTTCAATTATAATATTTGGACAGTGCTTCGGAATTTATAAAGCACTTTTACATATCATGTCATTTAATCCTCACAATAATTTTTTCTTTTCTTTTTTTTTTTTGAGACAGAGTCTGCTCTGTTGCCAGGGCTAGAGAGCAGTGGCATCATCATAGCTCACTGCAACCTCAAACTTCTGGGCTCACGCCATCCTCCCACCTCAGCCTCCCAGTGGCACACATCACTGCAACCAACTTTACTTTATTGCAGTTTATATTTAGGTGAGCCTATACTCTAAATAATTCCTTAACTTCAGGTTATGCCCAATCTCCAACAATGATATGAAGATGTCACAAAGTAAGCTTTTATAGTTCCTATCTCCTTCTGCTTTAGGTAATAATTCAGCTCCACGAGCAAGAGTCCTGACTGGCAAAGCAGGTTACTTGGGTCCTTTTATAACTGATAAAAAAGATTAATGTTTGAAAGGATAGTTAACATTTAAATATGAACACTGTAACATCAGTTTGCAAAACAGGGAAAATATACCCAGACAGTACTCCATCCAAAATAATAACAAATCATACTTAATACCTTTAAAACTTTTCAACTGTATATGAGTCATATATTCAAGATGATGGCACCTAATTAGTTTACATAAATGATATGCCACGTGTACAATTTAGTACTTTATGATAGCAGGGAGCTGAATTAAATACTTTAATATTGAGTTCTATAAATATTGATGTAAAATGCCTTAATATGATGAAATTTTTGGGAAAGTATAAGATAATCAAAATCATATAAATTACTTAAGACTGAGCCAAGAAAATATAAATTTATTATAATAAGTACTAAAATATCTACCTAATTATGCCTTATTAAATATTCCTTTTAATCAGTATTTACTGTAAGGTTTTCAAAGGTTAGTTTCTGGTAACTGTAAGTTTCATATAGCTTTTGTTTTCTAATACATTGAAGCATGTTTATTACAGAGTGGAATTTGGTGTAAGATGGGTTGTTTTGGACCTAGTCCAAGAGGGTTTAGTTACTGAAAGCACCTCATTATAAGGTGGTCTTACCAATAAGGTGATCCACTGACTCAGATCCCATGGATATTATAACAAGGCTCTATTTTGGAGTACAGGAAGCTGGGCAGCTAATGGTTCTATCAAATGAAACCCTAAGAAACAAAATTCTATTTTTTTTTTTTCCCCAGAGACATGAAAATCATTTGGGGCTAGTGGATCATAAGCCTTTGTCATTTTCTAAATTTCTGTTTCCTCAAGTGATGATCCTTGTTTCATAGCCCCACAGATATTTCACATTAAGGTTTTAGCTTCCTTACACATTCATTGTCTGATATGGTCTTAAATTTTTGTTTTTGATTATGAAAAATTTCATCAATACTATTTATTTACAAAAGATCGACTGAATTTACCTATGGAAACAAACAAGAAACTACCAAGAATTCATACAGGTTAAAGTAAGTTCTTGTGTAGCTCACTGAGAAATCTGAGGTTTAAAAGAACGTAAGAGAGAATGGTGTAGTAATCAAATACAAAAAGAATGTCATCACTGAAAGATTACTACAATAACCACTTTCAAATGATTTTAAAATAGGCACTTTGATTTTACAAAATTTTATAAGCAGTTCTAAAGAATTAAATATTTTGAATGTGTTTATTATAGGAAAGTAATATATTTATAAAGTCCTGTTGCAAAAAAATAATAGGAAAACTTTTTAAAAATTTTAATGTCTTGAATAGAAAGATCATAACAAAAATGTGAATTTAGAGACTGTGCCAAATTTAAAACTATGTAATAATTAAATGTATAGTAGTAGCATAGTAGTAGTTTCTCATTAATTTCCAACACAATTCTAGAAAGTTTTAAATGATCCATCTAAAATTCAAAAGTCAAGTCTTGAAACATCTACTCTTTTTTTTTTTTTTTTTTTGAGACAGAGTCTCACTGTTTTGCCTGGGGTGAGTGCCGTGGCGTCAGCCTAGCTCACAGCAACCTCACACTCCTGGGCTCAAGCAACCCTTCTGCCTCAGCCTCCCGAGTAGCTGGGACTACAGGCATGCGCCACCATGCCGGCTAATTTTTTCTATATATTTTTAGTTGTCCGATTAATTTCTTTCTATTTTAAGTAGAGACGGGGTCTCGCTCTTGCTCAGGCTGGTTTCGACCTCCTGAGCTCAAACAATCTGCCCGCCTCGGGCTCCCAGAGTTCTAGGATTACAGGCGTGAGCCACCGCGCCCAGCCGAAACATCTGCTCTTTACATTGTGCCTTTCTTCCATGAATAAAGCCCATTCTCCAACTGGTAGTTTTTCTAGTTTGTGGCCTATATGGCTCTATTTACTTTCAGCCCTCAAATAAATTCAGTATTATTTGATATGACTGCATGTGTAAGACAGACATTACCTGATAAATTATCTGCTAAACAATTGTTACTATATATCTCAAAAACATTTAAAAAATTAACCAGCCAAATAATTTTTTCTTTCCACTAACAATTCTTTACTGTCAGTCTCTAACTATAGTTAGGGAAGGTTTCATATAATGCAAGGGTGCACTCTACATATCTGATTGATGTACTAAAAATTGATGACTTGCCATGTGCCCAGTACTCTTTTAAATGCTTTTATATGTTTTAACTTATTTAACTTTATAAACATTTCTTTAAAAAGCATGTTATCAGTAATGAAAATGGTCTATGTCCTACTCTATAAAGGGCAGTAGTTTATACTTCTTGGACTATCATCTTTGTCAGAGTTATGGTCTTACATCTATTTCAACAATGATATGATTGTATAAAATTTTTGAAATACCTTTTAGAATTCCTAAAAGCTTCGGGCACATCTTTATGGACATTCTTAGTAATGGCAATCTTTAGCTTCAGAGAGAATGAGATTTTGGAAAGAATAAAAAGTCTTATCTAGCTAGGGAAGGGGATGGCATCTGAGATCAAGTTGGGTGATAACACTAAGATATGACTATAAAATAATATGCTTGCTTTTCTTATGTTGTTTACCAATTTCTAAAGGCAATTTCAAAAGTCACCAAAATGTTTTAATTGCAGTATTGTTAAAATAAATATCTAGTTTTCCAAGTTATGCACATATTCATATAATTGTTCCCTAAGTGTAGATGACTAAGAGTCACTTCACCTTTTTTATAAAATGGTTTATGCTTTATTTTAAGCATTCTGGAACATAAGCAAATGAAAACTGACTCAGTAAAATATCAACAGATATTCCTTTAAATTACAGATTTTTAAAGCTGAAAGGGATTTGTATGACTTTATAGTACTAACGTCTGCATTTTACAGATGAACCTAATTCCCTGAAAGGCATGTTGATTGCCAGCGAGACTTAGCAAATTAGTGGCAGAGCCTGGAATAAAGCCCAAGTCTCGTCTTCCACCTGGTTATTTATTTTTTTCACTACACTACTATCATTATCTGTGGTTTAAGAGCAATACCAGAGGGGAGAAATAGTTTCACTCTTTCAAAACAATGTAGAAATTACCTTCTAATCTAGTGTTTGGTACTTGTTATTCACTGCTCCAATAAGAAAAATGTATGCTGTTAGATGGGATCTAAAATATCCCAAGCTGCAGATAAATCCTTTAATTGGTAAACTGTCAATTTAAATTTCTTTGAACTATGCTTAGAGTTGTAACACCCAGTGCTATAGAAACAAATAAGTTGTATTAAATCTAAATGCCATCACAATAAAAGCAAACATATGCATATATGATAATTCATTTATCCAAATGAATATAAATAATAATCCTGATTCCAGGGAATTTTGACTCGAAAATAATAGACCATACACACTACTTGAACAGCTCAAAAAATTGTAATTCAAATCACTTACAAGAAGTTGAAGTGCCCAATGAATAACAGATGTTTCTTAGAAAAAGATCAGTGAATGTATTTTTGGAATGACATCAGAGATGAGCATCTTTTATAACCATTTTTGATCCGATGTATAGTTTCATTCATAAAAACATAAAACAGTCAAAATTCACAGAAAAAATTACTGTGCTCTAAGGAAACATATTTCAGTTGCAGTTATATATGTGTTTGCTTATCAAATTTATATATGAAGTTTTCTAAATAATTGCATAACTAAGGCTTTATGCCAGAACTTACCACTTTTTTCCCCACAATGATGATGAAGCTAAATAGTCAGAACTGAAAATTTGGAGTACTTCATTTGGCATTTTATATAAATTTGTTTATACCATGTTTGATTTTTAGGTTTATCATACAAGAAATGTAAAATGCTTTCAATTAAAAATGCATGCTGTTCTCTTCCTTAATTTCTCTTAATTATAAGTACACAGTTTAATAAGGGAATAAACTTCTCAAGACAGGTAATTTCTAAAAAAATTTCAGACAGATCTGAGGTAAAATCTATAGTGAAACATGGCTGTGGTGTGACTAGATTAGATGGCTATTATTAATCTTTATGTACCAGCATGAAAACAACTGGATGAAGAGAGAACTACAAAATATGATTATTTATATGAAATTGGAAGTGCTATAGGAAACTCTAAATATCAGATTAATTTTAAATTGCGCTTAGCTATGGAAGACTTATTTGAGGAAAATGTTTTGTACGAATCACTTTATCAAAACTCAAATAGTAAAACTTACATTTCTGAACATAAAATAGACTTTTAAAAATCCGATGACAAAGTGAAAAAATATATCCAAAATTTTTTGAAAGTACCCCATTTATCCAATGTACAAATTATTACTTACAATAGAGTTCAACACAAGCATGACGACATATTTTTTACAGCTTGAGAGTTAAGTATTATTACCAAACACTAGGGAACACACCTTTATTTTTGGAAGGAGACTATTTTAAGTTCTTTATTTCCATTTCAGGAGTTTTTCTCTGTTCCAATTAATTTATTCAAGTTGTTTTTACATTACCGTCAATGTTACTAATTTTATTTTCTTCAATAGGCATGATTCCATTGAACTTTGTATCTGTGCACGTTGTCTCAGCTTTCATTTCACTGACTGAATCCACTTCTTTCATAGCGCTAGTTTCAGAAACGTTTTCAGCTAAAATGCAATTTGAATTATTAGCCAATCTATTGCTTCTATGAGTTTCAACTAGGTCATTTCTTTCTTCATCTGTATCTACTGGATCATAAAGTTCAGGTGTAAAATAGATAGATTCATCTTCTTCTGTTTCAAAAACTCTGTTTGGAGTGGAACATTTAGCTTCTTCACCTTCTAGAGACAATTCACTGTCCAGATCCAGGGTTTCTTCATAGCAGAGTGCATGTTTGGAATGATTTTTTTTTGTAAGAGTAGCATCAATCTTTATTGATGAAATAGTGGCTTCTGATTGAGAGCATGACCCAAATGATGTGTTTACCGTCAGATTTGAGGATTCACATTTATCAGTGAGTGGCAAAACAGTTTTACTTTCCATGTTTTCTGTTTTGAAATTGGAAGGACCAGAGGCACAATTCTCTGATGACCTGAGCTCAGATGTTGCAGTCAGTATTTTACCGGTAAAACACTGTCCCAAAGAATTAAAGCTAGACCAGCTGACTCTGTCTGTTTGTTTGTTGAAAGTTGGGCTTGTGGATCTGGAAATCACAATGTCTTCTGTTTTCATTGCTTGGACAGACTCTTCTAAGAATGCTGGATCATCTAAGAATACAAAAATTTAAGAGCTTTAATTTTCTGATTATTAACAAAATAATTGTTAGACTAAAATAATTATTTATTAGAAATAATTAAATAGCTCTATAGGATATATAACTTAGATCCTACAACCAGCAGTTGTGAACTTTTATTTTAGAACTTAAAGAAAAGGTTCATGCTTTAAAAAGGGCTTATTGGGAAAAAAAAAAAAAGTTAAGAGGGCTAAGTAAAGTAGGGAACAGGCTATAAAAATTTGCCTTGAAAAACTGACCTAGACTAATTCCCTTATTTAATAAATAAGGAAACTGACAATTACAAGGTTAAATTATTTGCTCAAAGTTATAAAACCAGTTAGAAAGATCAGGACTAGAATATAGTTTCCTGACTACCAGGATAATAGCCTTGAATTTATATGATATTTATTTAGAAGTACATACTGCTGGCTGAGTGTGGTGGCTCATGCCTGCAATCCCAGCACTTTGGGAGGCCTAGGTGGGAGAATAGCTTGCGGTCCTGAGTTTAAGACCAGTCTGGGCAACATGAGACCTCATCTCCACAAAAAATAAAAAAATTATCCAGGCACTGCATGCCTGTAGTTCCAGCTGTTCAGGAGGCTGAGGCAGAAGGATCGCTTGAGCCCAGGAGTTGGAGGCTGCAGTGAACTGTGATTGTGCCACTGCACTCCAGCCTGGGTGACAGAGTGAGACCCTGTCTGTTAAAAAAAGAAAAGAAAAGAAAAACATATATCCTACAAAACAAGCATTTAATAATTGATTTATTAAGCAATATATTAATTAACACAATTAAAATCATGTCCTGTGATACAGACCAAAGTTTGGCAAACTTTTTTCTGTTACAAGCCAGACTATAAATATTTTAGGATTTGCAGGCCATATTGTCTCTGTTGCAGCTACTCAGTTATGCTGTTCTGAGGTAATACACACGACTACTCAACTCTGCTGCTGTTTGCAGTATGTAGATGAATCAGTATGTAAATGAATCGGTATGACTTATTTACGAAAACAGATAGCAGGCCAAATTTGGTCCATGTGCCACAGTTTTCCAATCCCTGATATAGACCATTATTTCTAATATATTTTAAAATATTATTTTTTATCATTTAGAATAAATGTCTTTTACCTCCTGAAAATGAAGGAGTTCATATGAGAAGAATCTATAAATTAGACCAATTTTTTATATAGCCTTTGGAATAACATCTAACACTTGTACAGTACCTTACAATTCTGCAATATTTATAATCTTATTTGACCTTTACAACCCAACCTGGAGGCCAGGCGTGGTGGCTCATGCCTGTAATCCTAGCACTCTGGGAAGCTGAGGCAGGAGGATCACTTGAGGTCAGGAGTTCAAGACCAGCTTGAGCAAGAGTGAGACCCTGTCTCTATTAAAAATAGAGAAATTAGCTGCGCGTGGTGGTGCACGCCTGTAGTCCCAGTTACTCAGGGAGGCTGAGGCAGGAAGATTGCTTGAGCCCAGGAGTTTGAGGTTGCTGTGAGCTAGGCTGATGCCATGGCACTCTAGCCCAGGTGACAGAGCAAGGCTCTGTCTCAAAAAAAAAAAAAAAAAAAAACAAAAACCCAACCTGCAGAGATAGCTAGGAAGGTGTTCTTTTTTTCTGTTATGACTCAAATAGGTTAAGTGACTTACTCATGATCACAAAGCTAGTAAGTGGCAAAGGTAGTTAGTGGAAACTGGTCTCTTGACAAAAGTTTGTTCCCATTCCAAAACACCATACTATTTCATTATTTTATAATAACATATTACAACTAACATATTTAAGGAAATTAATCTATACCCAAATAAATATCATTTCACTAAATATAAGGCTTCTCTATCAAATGTAAATGGACAGAACTTTTCATACTTTTCTCCTTTCTGGAGATGATGCCACTTGGTAGAGATGGATTTTTAGTAATCATTTTAGGACACTGTGGTTCCTGGACAGACATTTTTGCTTCGTCTTCCTTAGTATTTTCTGGTGATAGATGACTTGCTGCTTCCAATAAATAATTCACAGTATTGTCCTTCAAACAGGTCACTTCAAGTGTAGACTCATCATTCAGCATACACTTTCTGTCCTTTTTGGATATATCAGTGACCTTTTGGTGCTTTTTGGAAAATTCAGCCAAGGACTCCAGGGCACTTTCAAAGGTTGAATGGTGCTGAATCTGCTGTCGTACCCATTTAGAAAGTCCTAAGGAAAAAAGTAAACCCAGGGGAAAATCTGGTTACTTAGTTTTTAAGATATTACTTACTAAGATAGAGCTTACTTTTTGTACAGAAGTAATCTAATTTGCATTTTGACTATACAGAATGGTTCTCAATATTTTTTCCTGCAATTTTACTTCATATGTATATGTTCACATATCAGTAACATTTCTCTTCATATGCAGTGATTGTCAAATAGAGGGAGGGAGGAGTCGGAGTAGGGTGAAGAGAAGGAAACATATTATTCTCTCATTGAGAATAACTGGTGAATATGGCAAATTAAATTTCACCATAATTTCCCACAAAAGTTACCGACCTTTTTCACATAGGGAAAAACAACCTTCCACTCCAATATTCTAAATTTTACTCCTTTTGCAAAAATAAATTCAATATTCCGTTCTCAAAGGTTTTTTTGTTCTCATCCTCTACCAATTCTAAATACATCTTAAACTATTCTGGAGGTGAAGTAAATGATACTGTCTTTTGGGCAAATCACATCCCCTCTAGATTTTTGTATAGTTATGTTTAATATATAAGTAATCAAGTTGTAAGGGATATGATTTGATCTGTGACATAACAAAGCTGCATAAAAATGAACCATATTAAGAGTTTAAGTGTTTTGTATTATGACTCACCTCAAAATAAAATGCAAAATCAGATACTTGGACTTTGACAAAATAAATATTCCCTGCTAATGCAATTAGTTTTAAAACTAATATTCCCTGGAGCAATTAGTTTTAAAAGTCACTATGGTGGCTCACACCTGTAATCTCAGCACTTTGGGAGGCCGAGGTGGGAGGATTGCTTGAGGCCAAGAGTTCAAGACCAGCCTAGGCAACATAGTGAGACTTTGTCTCTACAAAAAAATTTAAAAATTAGCTGGGCATGGTGACTAGTGATGGTAGTCCAAGCTACTCAGGAGGCTGAGATGGGATCGCCTGAGCTCAGGAGTTTGAGGCTGCAGTGAGCTATGATCATGCCACTGCACTTCCAGCCTGAGAGACAGAGACCCTATTTCTTTAAACAAACAAACAAAAAAAAGTCGCTATGGTATTATAAATTCTGATAAAACAGGACTTCATGCAACTTGACTACTATAATTTCAAATATAGTCCTTTAGTTTTTTTGTTTTTTGTTTTTTTTTCCTAAACGAAGTCTTGCTCTGTGTCCCAGGCTGAAGTGCAGTGGCATGATCATAGCTCACAGCAACCTCAAACTCCTGGGCTCAAGCAATCCTCCTGCCTCAGCCTCCCAAGTATCTGGGATTAGAGGAGCACGCCACCACGCTTGGCTAATTTCTCTATTTTTTTGTAGAGACAAGGTCTCACTCTTATTCAGGCTGGTCTTAAACTCCTGACTCAAGGGATCCTTCCGCCTTGGCCTCCGAGAGTGCTAGGATTACAGGTGTGAGCCACCACACCTGGCTCTTTAGCTTTTTTTAAATGGAATTTTTCTATCAATTCTCTATTTGTGTTGTGCTAGTATTACCAAAATAAGAAAACATTTCACACTTTATGAATCTCAGAAAAAATAAACTACCCAGAAATAATGGTAAATTTTAATTCAAAAAAATCTCTCAACAAATCTGAACTATGAACTACAAATTTAAGCTCTCTATTTTAAAATAAAAAAATTAATAAGCATTTCTCTTAAAAGTTCTTTATTGTTTTCTTGGGGGAAATGATTGCATCAAATAAAAACACGCAATTCTCTAAAATTAAAAATTTAGTATTATAGTTACTTCTACATTTCAACCTTTTTATAATGAAAGAAAGCCTTTTCAGTGTAAAGTATCATTGTTTGCTTTTGAAAACCTGAAAGAATATGAGCTCCACCTGCTGACTAAATACCAGCACTTAGCATTTTCGCCTTTAATTACTGTTTGATGTAAGCTACTGTGTGCTTTATATGAAAAGGGAAGATAAAATCAATAAAGCAGTATTTTTTTGCTTTAATCCAGACGTTATGTTTTAACATCAAACCAAATACAATAATTGGGCTCCCTGAAATGGAAAAGGTAGAGTCTATACCCACAGACAGGTAATCTGAAACCAAATTTGGCATCTCTTGATTTTATAATGAATTTTTTAGCTTAAAGGCAATAATAAAGATACAAGTGTATCCCACAGCTCTTTGATAACAAGTGGACTCCTGGTATTCACTCTGAAAGGACTGCGTTACTGCTGGATGAAACCATAGGTGCACAATATTTGTTGCTTCGTGTAGGAAAAAAAATAACGATTTACTACCTGTATCAAAGGGGGTAAGAAAATTTGTGATACACTTTTGCCATAATCCCAACCTCAGAACAGTGCCATGTGATTGGGAGTAAACTCCAAGCTCCTAGCTTCTCCCTGGGGAGAAAAGAAGACTGGACTGTACGCTGAAAGTTCTGACTTTTTGGGGAGCCTACCCAAGACACTTGCTTCTATCTTGCCTCTCTTAGGGGACTGACGTGACCTGGAAACCTCTACATGCCTGGGGCCCACAAGAACAAAAGAGCTGGGCAGCGTGCTGCTGCTCCAGAGGAACCACAGTACGGAAGACAGAGGCTGATATAACTTGATGACTGCTTCCTCGGGGTAAAGAAAAGACTAAAGTATATATCTAACGTTTTTGCTTTCCAAGGGGCTGCCCAAGGACCAGTTTCTGTCCCACTTGTCATGGAGCACTGACCAGACCCGGCATACTCTGTATTCCTGGGACCAATAAGAGCAAAAGAGCTGGACAGCATGCTGCTGCTTTAGAGGCCCTATGATACAAGAGACAGACAGAAGGGTACAAGAGATTATGACATCCAGAAAAAAAAAAACAAACTGGCAAATACCTCTAATTAGAAATCTATACACACAAGTTTAGAGAAGACAGATCCACAGAAAAGGTTTGAGAGTCTCCCAGAATGCCTACCTGGGCTGACAAGAGAAGGTCAGTCCCTGTATGAAATCAGTCTGTAAACACTGCAAGAGGTGGCTGTTTTTTTCAAATGTATGGGTATCATACAAAGTTCCAAGGAACACAAACAGGGAACAATAACCCTGTCAAAGGAATAAAATCTCCAGAAGGCAACCCTAAAGAAATAGAGGTTTATGAATTACTTGACAAAGAATTTAAAATAACTGTCAAAAAAGATGCTCATGAGCTCAAGAGAATGATACAGGGAAAAAAGGTGAATTTCAACAAAGACAGAATCCCAAAAAAACTAAACAGAAAATTAGTAGCTAAAAATGCAATAATTGAACTGAAAGAATTCACCAGAGGGGTTCAACAACAGACTTAAGCAGAAGAAAGTCAGCAAACTTGAACAAAGGTCATTTGAAATTATCCAGAGAAGCAAAAAGAAAAAAAAATGAAGAAAGCCTACGAGATTTATCTAACACCATCAAGTCAACAGAAAGAGAAAGAAGGAAAGGAATGGAAAGCTTATTTACAGAAATAATGACCAAAAACTTACCAAACCTGGGGGAAAAAATGACACCCAGATTCAAGAAGCCGAACAAACCCAATTATTTAATAGGATGAACCCATAAGTTCAAACCAAGATACATTATAATCAAATTGTCAGAAGTCAAAAAATTGAATTTTAAAAACATCAAGAGAAAAGCAACTCATTATGCACAAATGAACTCCCATAAGACTGTTAACAGATTTTTCAGGAGAAACCTTACAAGCCAGAAGGGAATGGGATGATATATTCAAAGTGCTGAAAAAAAAAAACAAACAAAAACAACAACAAAAAAAAACACCTGTCAACCAAGAATACTATATTAGGCAAAACTATCCATCAAAAATGAGTAAAGATATAAAGGCTTTTCCAGATAAACAAAAGCTGAGGGACTTCATCATCACTAGACCTGCCTTTTAAGATATGCTAAAGAGAGTTTGCTATATAGCAATATGAAAGTATAAAGTTTGTTAGTAAAAGTAAACATATAGACAAATACAGAATACTTTAAAACAATAACAGTGGTGCATAAATCACTTTTAATTTTGTACACAAGTTAAAAGACAAAAGTATAAAAAGAAATGCTAATGGACACACAATATAAAAAATGTAATTTGTGACTTCAATAACATAAGTGTGTGATGGGAGGAAAGCAAAGCATAGAGGTTTTTTTGTTTTATTTCGTTTTTGGAGACAGGGTCTTGCTCTGTTACCCAGGCTGGAGTGTAATGGCATGTTCATAGTTCACTGCAACCTTGAACTCTGAGCTCAAGGTATCCTTCTGCCTCATCCTTCTGAGTAGCTAGGACTAAGGTTTTCTTTTGGTGTTTTTTTTTTTTTTTTTTTTGAGACAGGGTCTCACTATGTTGCCCAGGCTGGTTTTAAACTCCTGACTTTAAGCAGTCCTCTCACCTTGGCCTCCAAAGTGCTGGGATTACAGGTATGAGCCACAAGCCACCACATCCAGCCAAAAGTATAGAGTTTTTATGTGTAGTTGAAGTTAACATGCTATCTGTTAAAAATAGATTGTTATAACTCTAAAATATTTTATGTAAGATCCATGTAACCACAAAGAAAATACCTATAGAAGACACAAAAAAGAAAATGAGAAAGGAATCAAAGCATGTTACTTCAAGAAGTCAACAAAACACAAAGGAAGATAGCAAGTTAGGAAAAGAGGACCAAAAGAGCTACGAGACAGACAAAATGATGCAAATACGGCAACAGTAAATTCTTCCCTATCAATAAGGACTTTAAAATAAATGTATTAACCTTCTTCTTTTACTCTGTTCAGGCTGCTATAACAAAATACCGTAAACTGGGTAGCTTAAATAATAAAAATTTATTTCTCATAGTTCTAGAGGCTGGGAAGTCCAAGATAAAGGCACTGACAGATTCAATTTCTATAATAATAAAGGCCTGATTCATAGACCGCTGTTTTCTCAATCTCACATAGAGGAAGGGACAGGAGCGCGCTCTCAGGCCTTTTATATAAGGACACTAATCCTTATATAGAAGGATTCAGAAGGCTCTGCCTCCATGACCTACTCACCTCCCAAAGGAACCATGTCCTAATGCCATCACCTTGTGGTTGAGGATGTCAACATATCAATTTCGGGGGACAAAACATTCACAGTACTTTTTACTCAAAAGACAAAGAGTAGCTGAATGGATGTAAATCTGTTCCAACTGTATGCTGTATATAAGAGACTGTTTTTAGATTTAAGGATACACATAGGTTGAAAGTGAAAGGATAGAAAAGATATTCCTTGCAAAAGATAACCAAAAGAGCAGGGGTGGCCATACTTCTACCAGACAAAATAGACTTTAAGTCAAAAACTGTCACAAGAGATAAGAAGAATATTATATATTGATAAGTAGGTCAATTCACCAGGAAAATATATACAATTATGAATAAATATATATGCACTTAACATCAAAGCGCCTAAATATATAAAGAAAACATTGAACTATAGGGAGAAACGGACAGTAACACAATAATAGTAGGAGATTTCAATACCCACATTCAATAGTGGATAGAACATTCAGACAGAAGATCAATAAAGAAACAGAGGACTGAAAAACACTATATCTCTTTTTTTTTCTGGGTCATGAAAAACAAAACATAAAAGATCAAATGGACACCTAACTGTTATATACAGAACGTTCCCCCGCTGAAGAAGCACAATACACATTCTTCTCAAGTGTATAAAGAACACTTCCCAGGACAGATCACATGTTTGGTCACAAAACAAGTCTTAACAAATTTGGGAAGACTGAAGTCATACCAAGTATCTTTTCTAACCACAACAGAATGGAATTAGAATTAAATAGCAGAAAAAGAACTGGAGAATTCACAAATATGTAGAAATTAAGCAATACTCTCCTGAACAACCAATAAATCAGACAAGGAAGAAATCAAAAAGGATATAGAAAATATCTTGACACCAATGAAAATAAAAACACAACGTAGTAAAAGTAACGGATGCAGCAAAAGTAGTACTAACAGGAGAGTTTATAGTGGTAAACACCTACATTAAAAAAGAAGAAAGATCTCAAATAACTCTACAGGTCTAAAAAAAAGAACAAACTAAATCCAATGTTAGCAGAAGGAAGGAAATGATAGAGCAGAAATAAATAGAGAATGGAAAAATAACTGAATAAATCAATAAAAATAAGAGTTGGTGTTTTTGAAAAGATCAACAAACTTGATAAACCTTAAACTAGACTAACTAAGAAAAGATGACTCAAAATCAGAAATGAAAGAGGAGACATAACAATTGATGCTACAGAAATAAAAAGGATTATAAGATACTACTCTGAACAGTTATATGCCAATAAATTGAATAACCTTGAAGAAATGGATAAATTCCTAGAAACATACAATCTACCAAAATTAAATCATGAAGAAATAGAAAATCTGAACAGACCTGTAACTAGTAAGGATACTTAATCAGTAATCAAAAACCTTCCAACAAAGAAAGGCCCAGTACTAGATGACTTCGCTGGTGAGTTCTACCAATCATTAAAAGAAGAATCAATGCCAATCCTTCTTAAACTCTTCTAAACAACTGAAGAGTGAGTATTTCCAAAATTCATTTTATGAGGCCAGTGTTTCCCTGACAGCAAAGCCAGAAAACAATACTATAAGCTATACGAAAATTACAGGGCCAGGTGCGGTGGCTCATGCCTGTAATCCTAGCACTCTGGGAGGTCAAGGTGGGAGGATCACTTGAGGTCATGAGTTCAAGACCAGCATGAGAAAGAGTGAGACCCCCACCTCTACTAAAAATAGAAAAATTAGCCGGGCATCGTGGTACACACCTGTAGTCCCCAGGAGGGTGAGGCAGGAGGGTACCTTGAGCCCAGGTGTTTGAGGTTGCAATGAGCTACAAAGATGCTACTGCTCTCTAGCTGGGGTGACAGAGCAAGACTCTGTCTCAAAAAAAAAAAAAAAAAAAAAAAAAAAAAAAAAAAAAAAAAAAAAAAAAAAAAAAAAAAAAAAAAAAACAAAAACAAAAAACAAACAATGAACAAACTAACAAAAAAACTACAGACCAATATCCCTAATGAATACAGATGGAAAAAACCCTCAATAAAATATCAGCAAACAGAATTCATCAGTACATTAAAATGATCATATACCATATATCCTTGGATACAAGGATGGTACAAAATATGAAAATCAATGTGATACACTACATTAGCAAAATAAAGGATAAAAATTATATTATCATCCTAATAGATACAGAAGAAGTATCTAACAAAATTCAATAAAAACTCTTAATAAACTAGTAGTAGAAGGATATTATCTCAACATAATAAACATCATATGAAAAGCCCACAGGTAACATCATATGCAAGGGTTAAGAACTGAAAGCTGTTCCTTTGAGATGAGAACAAGACAAGGGATGTCTATTGTTGCTGCTGCTTTTTAACACAGTACTGGAAGTCCTAGCCAGAACTATTAGGCGAGAAAAGGAAATAAATCCAAATTGGAAAGGAAGAGGTAAAATTATTTCCTTTCACAGATGACATGATCTTATATGTAGAAAACCCTAAAGACTCCCCCAAACAAACCCTGTTAGAACTAATAAATCCAGTAGAGTCACCGGATTCAAAAATCATGCAAAAATCAGTTGCATGGCTACACACTAACAACCAGAAAAAACATGTAAGGAAAAATTCCATTTTCAATAGCATTAAAAAGAATAAAATACTTAGGAATAGAAATGTAACTGAGGAGGCAAAAGACTTGTACACTGAAAATTACAAAAATTACTGAAAAACACTGAAGATGACACAAATAAATAGAAATCACATGTTCATGGATTGCAAGACTAAATATTGTTAAAATATCCATACTACTGAAAGTGATCTACACATTCAATACAACAATGCCTATCAAAATCCCAATGGCATTTTTTACAGAAATAGAAAAAAAATCCTAGAATTCACATGGAGCCACAGAGAACAACAAACAGGCAAAACAATCTTGAGAAAAAAGATAAAAGCTACTGGCATAATACTTACTGATTTTAAAATATATTACAAAACTATAGTAATTAAAAAAGTATGGTACTGGCTAAAAAGACATATACCAATGGAACAGAATAGAGAGCCCAGAAAGAAAACTGTACATATATGGTCAACTAATCTTCAACAAGGGTGTCAACGAGGATACACAATGGGGAAAGGATAGTCTCATCAACAAACAGTGCTGGGAAAACAGGATATTCACATGCAGAGAAATGAAATTCAACTCCTCCTATAGTATACCATATGTGAAAATCCACTCAAAATGGATTCAAGATTTACAACTGTAAGACCTGAAACAGTAAAGCTCCTAGAAGAAAATGGGAAAAAATTCATAATATTGGTCTTGGCAACAATTTCTTGGATATGACACTAAAAGCACTTGCAATAAAAACAAACATAGATAAGGGACCACATTAAACTAAAGTTTCTGTATAGGAAAGTAAACAAGCAGTAGTACAGTGAAAATACAACCTACAGAATGAGAGAAAATATTTGCAAACCCATATCTGATAAGGGGTTAATCTCCAAAATATACAAGGAATTCCTACACCTCAACAGCAAAAAACCAACAAACAGATAAGGCCAAGTAACCCAATTAAAAAATGGGCAAAGAACTTGAACAGACATTTCTCCAAAGACATACAGATGGCCAACAGGTATATGAAAAGATACTCAATATCACGAATCAGGGAAATGAAAACCAAATCTACAATGAGATACAATTATCTCAGACCTACTGCCAGTATCTGAAACAAAAACAAAAAAAAAGAGAAAAGAAAAAAAGAAAATAACAAGCATTAGGGAGGACGTAGAGAAACTGGAATGTCAAACAGTGCAGTTGCTATGGAGAATGGTATGGAGGTTCCTCGAAAAATTAAAACTTCAACTACCATATGATCCACCAATTCCACTGTTGGTATTTATTTTAAAAAACTGAAATCAGGATCTTCAAGAGATAGCTACATTCTTGTGTTCGCTGCAGCATTCTTCCCAAAATCCAAGAGGTAGAATCAACATAAGTGTCTACTGACAGATGAATGGATAAAGAAAATATGGTATAATGTATACATAAAATATATTCATAAAATATTTATTCAGCTATAGAAAAGAAGAAAATCTTGTCAGATACTGTAACATGGACGAATCTTGAGGACATTAGGCTAAGTGAAATGAGCCAGTCACAGAAGGAAAATACAGCATGATTCAACTTATATGAGGTATCTAAAATAGTCAAACTCAAAAACAGAAAATGCAGTGGTGGGTTCCAGTAGGTGAGGGGAGGGGGAAATGGGGAATTGGGTGTTCAATTCGTTTAAAATTTCAGTTATCAGCCGGGCGCGGTGGCTCATGCCTGTAATCCTAGCACTCTAGGAGGCCAAGGCGGGCGGATCGTTCGAGCTCAGGAGTTCAAGACCAGCCTGAACAAGAGCAAGATCCCGTCTCTACAAAAAAAAATAGAAAGAAATTAGCTGGACAACTAAAAATATACATAGAAAAAATTAGCCGGGCATGGTGGCATATGCCTGTAGTCCCAGCTACTCGGGAGGCTGAGGCAGGAGGATCGCTTGAGCCCAGGAGTTTGAGGTTGCTGTGAGCGAGGCTGATGCCACGGCACTCTAGCCCGGGCAACAGAGTGAGACTCGTCTCAAAAAAAAAAAAAATAAAAATAAAATTTCAGTTATGCAAAATTAAAAAGTTCTAGAGATCTGTATAATATTGTGCTTATAGTTAACAATATTGTGCTGTACACTTAAAAAGCTATTAAGATGATAGATTGCATATTATGTGTTTTTACCAAAACAAAAAACCACAGCTGGTTACTAGTAGTTACTATAGATTTTTACCGTAAGCCCAGCTGAGAATCTTACCAGATATGTAGCGACTTGGGTTATTCCTGAAGCGATCATCCACCAGAATAAGAGCTCCCCAATCATTTCTGTGTCGAATACACCTACAAAAAATAGGAGTAAAATCAAATAATGTTGAAAATAAAAGCCAGAATTCTAGTGGGACAGACAGAAATTTGAAAGACTCAATGGTGTGTCAGATTTATTTCTTCCTTCCTTTCCTTCCCTCCCTTCTCTCTCTCTCCCTCCCTCCCTTCTCTCTCTCTCCCTCCCTCCCTTCTCTCTCTCCCTCCCTCTCCCCCTTCTCCCCTTCTTTCTTTTCTTTGGAGACAGAATGTCACTGTTGCTCTGGGTAGAAAGCAGTGGTGTCATCATAGCTCACTGCAACCTCAAACTCCTGGGCTTAAGAGATCCTCTTGCCTCAGCCTCCTGAGTAGTTGGGACTATAGACGTGTGCCACAATGCCTGGCTAATTTTTCTATTTTTAGTAGAGACGGTCTCCTCCCTCTTACTCAGGCTGGTCTCCAACTCCTGAGCTCATGGAATCCTCCCACCTTGGCCTCCCAGAGTGCTAGGATTACAGGCATGAGCCACCACGCCCCGACTATACATGCCTTTAACCAATTCATTATTAGGAAAAGTTATAGAAGCTACCCAGTGCAATGCACCAAAAGAGCTTTATAAAAAATCCCCTACTTCTCCCAACTACTGATAACTTCTATCCAAAAATGTTATATGCATTTTATTTTGAAATCAAGAAAATTATAGAAAATATTTTCCAAGACCACCTTACTTAGCTATAAAGACCATTTTTTACCTTAAGTATTATTAACAATTGTACGTTTCATGTAGATGTCCTTTTTACTAGTTTGATTAGAGTTTTTATCATGAGGAAACATATAATTTTGTCAAAATCAATTGATATAATCATGTAGTTTTTCTTCAACTGCTAATATAGAAAATCACACTGGTTCATTTTCAAATATTGAACCAGTTGTGTATTTCTAGGTTAATCATATATGGTCATGTTCAATATTCTTTCTAAATTGCTGGATTCAATTTACTAGTATTTAAAAAATATTTTTATTTTAAAATAATTTTAAAAGTTTAAAGTGTACAACTCAATAGTTTTTAGTACATTTATAAGGTGGTACAACCTATAGCATTATCCATTCCAAAAAGAAACCCTATGCCTATTAGCACTGACTCCAAATTATCCTAATTATTTCCCATTACCTCTGGCAACAACTAATATACCCTATCCCTAAAGATTCGCCTATTCTGGACATTTCATTTAACTGTAATTATATTAATACAATATGTAGCATTTTGTATCTGGCTTATTTTACTTAGCAGGATGTTTTCAAGATTCACTCGTATCATGTATCAATACTTCATTCATAAGTTAACAGACAATTGCATTGTTTCCACTTTTTGACTACTATGAATAATGCTGCCAGGGTGTTTTCCAATTTCCCTCGTGATTTCTTCTTTAACCCACTGGTTGTTTAATTAAGAGTGTGTGATTGAATTTCCACAGATTTGTGATTTTTACTTTTCTTTTCTCTCACTGATTTCTAGTTTCATTCTTTGTGTTTAAAAAGATACTTTTAATGATTTCAACCTTATAAAATTTATGAAAACTTATTTTATGGCCTAACATATGGTCTATCCTGAAGAATGTACCATGTTAACTGGAAAAGAATGCATATTCTGCTGTTGTTGAATGAAGTGTTCTATAGATGTCTGCTAGGTTTGTTTGGAGTTGTTGGTTTAGTTTTGTTCAATAGTTCTACTTTCTGTTGATATAAAAAATATCTCTTCATTGATATTCTCTAACTGGTGAGGCAAGACACCATTCCCATAATTTCCTGTAGTTCTTTTGACATAGTTTCCTTAGTTCTTGAGCACATTTAAACTAGCTTTATTTGCTAAGTAAAATGTCTGGGTTTCCTCAGGGACAGTTTCTATTGATTATTTTTTCCCCTAGTGTATGGATATACTTTTTTCTTTCTTTGCCTGTATAATAATTTTCATTGAGAACAGTACTTTTTTGGGGTTTTTTTTTTTTTTTTGGAGACACGGTCTTACTCTATCGCCTAGGCTAGAGTGTAGTGGGCATGATCATAGATCACTATAACCTCGAACTCCTGGGCTCAAGTGATCCTCCTGCCTCAGCCTCCTGAGTAGATGAGACTACAGTCATGCACCACCAGGCCCAGCTAATTTCTTTTAAAACTATTTGTAAAGACAGGGCTTGCTATGTTGCCCAGGCTGGTCTTGGAACTCCTGGCTTCACGCAATCCTCATGCCTTGGCCTCCCACGGTGCTGGGATTTACAGGTGTGAACCACCACACCTGGCCCCAAACAGTACACTTTAAATAATGTAATGTGGCAAGTCTAGAAATCAGGTTATTTTCCCTCCTCAAGGTTTTTTGTTGTCGTGAATTTTCTGAAGTAATTCTGTAAAGTCTGTATTCTGTCATGTGTGGCCATTGAAGACTGCTTGGTTAGCTTAGTAGTCAGCTAGTGATAAGACAGATTTCTTTAAATGTCTAGGACCAATATATCTCCCATTCTCTGCCAGGAGGCTCTGCACGTGTGTTGGGACACACCTTCGACCCTCAGCAAGGCAGGTAACAACTCTGCCTCAGTCTTCACTTTCTGTTTCAGCAGAGCATCAAGGTGGTAGCTTAGGGCCGCCTTAGGCCTTTCCTTAGCATGTGTACATCCCTGGTCATGAGCACAGTCTTTCTTATACATATGCATGTCCCACTAAAGTCTCAGGAATATGGGAGAACTTTTAAAGCCCCCTATGGACATCTCATTTCTCAGCTTTTCTATTTAATTTTTTTTCTTAGCTAGCCTCTTAATTGCCCCAATGTCATTTGTTGTCTCAGGCAGCTATAAAGTTAAACAATTGCCTGGGTGAGTTCTGAGTCAGGTCAAATAAAGATAGCCTTGTGAGCGGGGTCTTCCAGGGGACAGGTAATATAATGGCAATTCTCTGGGAATGTACTCCAGGCCCATTTTTCCCCTTCATGACTGTCAGGTTGGCTGGCTTTCACCATGATTTCAGGCTGGTTTATAAGGCTACTGTGAACTTGGAGAGAGGGGGATGGGAATAGGGCAAGTTAAAATTCCACAAAGCTCACTGTTTGTAATGAGAGTCAGTCATTTTTCATAAATAAATGCTTTCGGGAAATGCTGTAACCTTTGGTTAATATCTAGAGTTTTGATAAAGTTGATTGTAACTGCTTTTGCCTATTTTCTCATTGCTTTTAGAATTTTTAGAAGTCTTTGCCAGTTTTGAGGACCTCATCCAATTTGCTAATACTTGAAGAACATCTTCAGCAATGTTCAAGAGGGATATTGGTCTGTAGTTTTCTTCTCATTTTCTTTTGTTTTTGTACAGTCTTCACCTGGTTTTAATAGCTGGCCTCATAAAATAAATTGGGAAGGGTTCCATCTTCTATATTCTAGAAGTGATCATGTAGAATTGGTGCTATTAATATTTCTTCTTTAAATGTTTGGTAATATTTGCTAGTGAACCCATCTGTGTGGAGAATTTTTTCAGAAGGCGCTTAACTATAATTTCATTTCTTTGATAGAGGACTACTCACCTATTTCATCTTGGAGTGAGTTTTGGTATTTTGTGGGTTTTGTGGAATTATCCATTTTATCTGAGTTATCAAATGCATATGTATAGAATTATTCACAGTATTCTCATATTATCCTTTTAATGTCTGTGGAATCTGTAGTAATATCACTTCTTTTATTCCTGATATTAGTAATTGTGGCTTCTCTTTTTTGTCAATTTTGCTAGAGTTTTATCAACTTTATTGATCTCTTCAAAGAGCCTGATTTCAGTTTAGTTGATTTCCTTTGTTGTTTTGTTTTCAATTTCACTGATTTATACTTGTTTTTATCATTTCCTTTTTTTCTGTTTGCTTTACATTCATTTTGCTCTTTCTTTTCTAGCTGCTTAAGGTAGAAACTCAGATCATTGATTTGCGATCTTCTTTTCTAAAATAAGCATTTGATGATATAAATTTCCTTCTGAGCACTGCTTTGGCTGCAGCCTGAAAGTTTTGATATATTTTCATTTTTGATCAGTTCAAAATATTTTCTAATTTTACTTGAGAGTTCCTATCTATGGATTAATTAAAAGTATCCTGATTAATTTCCAAGTATTTGAATATTTTTCTGTTACTGATTTCTAGTTTGTTTAATTTTATTATGATCAGAGATCATACTTGGTATGACTTTTTAATGGTCAGGCAGGCATGACGATGGTCTACACTGGAACTATTCTATGTGCCCTTGAAATAATGTTTACTTTCCTATGGTTAAGTAGAGTGCTCTGTAATGTCAGTTCAATCCTGTTGGTTAATAATGTTGTTCCAAGTCTTCTATATCTTTAACAGTTTGTCTACCGGTTCTTAGTAGAGAAGAGGAATTACTAAGAGAGGAATTTTGAAGTCTTCAACTATAATTGTGGATTTGTCTATTTCTCTCTTCAGATCTGTCAGTTTTTGCTTCATGTATTTTGAAACCCTGTTTTTAGGTGCATACACATCTAGGTTTGCTATGCCTTCTTGGTGAATTGGCCCTTTTATCATTATGTAATGTCCCTTTTTATCGCTATTTATTTTATTTGCTCTGAATTCTACTTGATCTGAGATTAATATAGTTACTCCAGCTAGTTCACTGGTATTTTGAATTGCAAGTCAAAAATTTCCCTAAAAACTTTGATCATAAATTTCTCTTTTAACCTCAATATTGCTTTTCAGAAGTCTGCTGCAATTGTGATTCCCTATCTTCTGTATGACACCTGTCGTTTTTGTCTCTGGAAAATTTTAACACCTTTTCTTTATCCCAGGTACTTGGAAACTGCATGGTGAGATGAATTTTGATCTGGGAAATTTCAGTTTTATTTTCCAAGCTCTATTCAGCATTTAAAAATTGTTGGTATCATGTTAATTTCTAAGAAATTTTTCTTTTTTTTTGTTCTTGTTTCATGGAGGCAATATTTTACCTCTTTATGCATATTACTGATACTTTTTTTTTTTTTTTTAAAGATTTCTACTATGCAGGAGTTGGCAAACTACAGCACACAGAGCAAGTATGGCCCATGTCTTATTTTTGTACAGCCTGCAGGGTAGGAATGGTATTTACATTTTTAAGGAGGTTAAGGAAAAACAAAGAATATGTAACAGAGACTGTATGTGGCTTGCAAAGCCTAAAATATATACAATAGTCCCCCCTTATCTGAGCTTTTACTTGCTGTGGTTTCAGATACCATGGTCAACCTCAGTCCGAAAATATTAAATAGAAAATTCCAGAAATAAACAATTCATAAGTTTTAAATTGCATGCTGTTCTGAGTAGTGTAATAAAATCTCATGCCGTCCCACTCAGGACGTTAATCGTCTCTTTGTCCAGCATATGCATACTATACATACTTTCTGCCCATTAGTCACTTAGTAGCCATCCCAGTTATCAGATCAAAAAACATAGTATATAGGGTTCTGTACTATTTCATGGTTTTAGGCATCCACTGGGGTTCTTGGAATGTATACCCTACAGATAAGCAGGGACTACTGAACTGTCTGGCTCTTTATAGAAAAAGTTGGCCAATCTTTATTCTATTTTATTGTACTGTTTCTGTTTTCTCTTAGTTCTTCTGCTTTTTGTGTTGTTGGAATTGGTTTGCAATTCTGGTGAAGACTCTGTACTTAAGAGTAAGGTACTACAACACTGATTGGCAGCTCTGTAAGTATGGGTGGGGCTTATAGGCTGGGAGGTTTTGCTGTAGGGTAAGTTGGTAGGAATAGGGCCAATTTGTAGACTATTTTTTTTTTTTTTTGGAGTGTTCAGTTTCCCTAGAGGAATACTACATGAGACTGATTGTTAGCCTACTTAGAACTGAGAAGAAAAAGGCGATGGAGTTCTCACATTCAGTACATAGAACTCATATACATAATACGTACGTATTAACCCCCATTTTTAATACAACCTTAAGCTGTGCCTGGTGTTGAAGAATACAGAGATTCTCTAGTTCAACCCTTCCAGAAGTAAACCTGAGTAGGGGAAGGTGCTAATTGCTTCTTACACTAACTAGCAACCAATCTTCCTGTTTTTAACCTTACTTTCATTGACACTTTAGAGTACCCCAAGTCCTAGGCTTTTCCATGCATGAATGTGGAGGTTCTTATTGACTTTCATCACTGTAAATTTATTTATTAAAATATTAAAAAAAATTTTTTTTTTGAGACAGAGTCTCACTTTGTTGCCCAGGGTGGAGTGCAGTGGGAGATCATAGCTCACTGCAGCCTCTGATTCCTGGGCTCAAGAGATCCTCCTGGCTCAGCCTCTCAAGTACCTAGGACTACAGGCATATACCATCACACCCAGCTAATTTTTCTTAAAATATCTTTTGTGGAGATGGGAGTCTGGCCTCAAACTCCTGGCCTCAAGTGATCATCCTGCCTTGGCCTCCCAAAGTGCTGAGATTACAGGTATGTGCTGTTGTGCCTGGCCATTGCCACAGATTTAAATTTGATCTTTCTCTTGCCTACTAAGTCATTTAGTAATTCAGTTCTTTTCCAGCATTGAAAATTTGTTGACAACTCTTGTCTGCCATTGTCTCCTCTCTCACTCTTTGTAACTTTGTAGGTTTGACATTTTTATTCCTTTAATATCATAGGATTTTGAGGGGGTGAAGAGTAACCTAAATGTTCAATTTTTCCATAAAGACTTTAAAAATCTGAACTTTATAGGGCAATCTTTTTTGATATTAAAATAATCCATAGGTTCCAAGGCAACAGACCATAATATTAGGCAGGATAGGAAGAAGATGAATATTGTCGATACTACAGAAGAATGTTGAAAATCAATGGAAAGTCAGGGTGCCTCTCTATTTTGGTTCCAGTCTGATTTATGTATAAAGTGTCCTATGGTAGAAAGGTATTTAAGTTAATAAAACAGAGAAAAAGATTTCACTGTTTCTTTTTTCCATTGTTTTCATACTGCCTTGCTCAAATGAATTATGCCCACTCGACACAAAGATTTTAAGTAAAGCAGACTAGTTAGGAAACTCAGTACAGTTGTAACCTGGTTGCAAAACCATCTGGTATGTTTCCAAAGGCTATTATTATATTTCACGGACTTATGTTACTTCAAATACTCTAACAGTCCCAGGTGGGCTTAAAAAAAATAACATAAGATTCAATTGGTTTCTGCTTATTTTAGATCTTCTAGATGTATACCTTATAAGAAGAGTGCCTCAGAGTGTAAGCACCTTTTCTGTCAATCAACACGATGAGTTTTATGAAATGATATAAAACATTCACTTGACTTTTTAAAATTTTAAAAAATTCTATTGATTGGTTTTCAAAAGGATAAGTTTGTTTGTAACAAATTGCTACTTGACGATATCGTTTCATTGAAAATCAGTAAAATGATAGCTGGGCTCTCCATTTTAAAAAAATAATAAAATACTAGATGTATGGTATTACATATCATTACTACAAATGCATAATTTTTATGATATTCTACAAAAGCATGTTTTGAAGCTCTAAAAGCTCTCTGGGCAAGGTGGTATAGTGGAAAAAAGCACTGAACCTCACTAAATTCAACAAGCATTTGTTAAAAATCTATGTCCCAAACTGACACACAGTTGATGAACACATGTTCAGGGAAGAAAAAAGATATATAAACAGGCTATTACAATACAATGAGATATATGCTATAATGCAGATAACATACAAAATGCTATGTTTACTAAGGTTTAAATAACTCTAGTTGGAAAATTTAAAAAGTCCTTATGAAGGACATGACCCTCAACTAGGTTTTGATTGCTAAATTTGTCAAATGAATGGTATGGTAACTTATTGCTAGACAGTAATGAAAGAATATGTTATGTTTAATAGTGAAAAATTTAGTGGATGGAGGTGTAGGGCATAATGATGAAAAAGCAGGTCTTGCAGTTTTAGAAGTAGGTGGGACCAAGATGTAAAAGGCCAGTTAGTAGCTATGTGACCTTAGAAAAGTAATTTAATCTCTCACCATCAGTCTAAAAATAAAACAATCAAATGAAACATGGACTACCAACATGGATTACTACTGAAAGTGATCAATGGAAGAATCAAATGAGATAATGTATGTGGAAAAAGTTTATGAATATAACTTATTTCATATGGTTTCCTGAAATTCAAGGTATTGCTTATATTAACAGGAAAAAAATCAACTGAGGTAAGAATATTTATTTTTCTGAAATTGAGTATAATGACTAAAAGTCAAGAATTTCAAATATATATGCTCCCCAAGAAACTATTAGCCAAATATTAAAATTCAAACAAAACAGGTCAATCAGCAGGGAGAGACAAAGCAAGCAGATGAAATCCTTTAGTAACAACTTACAGTGCAACTTATTTCCAAGTAAAATGGGATTTCTAGGCAGAAAAGGGCAGCAGGACGTCAGTAGCTTAGCCATAGAACTGAATCACTCAGATTGAAGAAAAACACCTGCAGAATACCATTCTGAAATGATGGGGGAAGGGAGTGAGTGATGTGTTCTGGGACTTAAATCCAGTTGTAGTCCTATGCTATCAGTTATATACATGTAAATCTGATCTGCTAATGTGCAAATGGACTAATGTAACTTAAGAAAAATCTAAATTCTGGATTTGGCTAGGTCAGATTATGATTAGCTGTAGGACTTCTGGTTGAACTGCAAATATGTCAAATGGTCATGTTTTAGTGATTTTACTCTTGTTTCTTTTCTTTCCTTTTCTTTTTTTTTTTCGAGACAGGGTCTCGCTCCGTTGCCTGGGCTACAGTGCAGTGGCATCACCATAGCTCACTGCAACCTCAAACTCCTGGGCTCAAGTCATCCTCCTGCCTCAATCTCTGGAGTAGATGGGACTACAGGCACAAGCTACCACACTTGGCTAATTTTTCTATTTTTGTCTCACTACATTATTCAGGATGGTCTCGAATTCCTGGCCTCAAGTGATCCTCCTGCCTCAGCCTCCCAAAGTGCTGGGATCACAGACGTGAGCCACTACGCCTCGCCTTAACCTGTTTCTTTTATATGAATTATCCAAATGCCTTACAGCCTCACTAGGTAAATAATTATTACATAGTTAAGCTAATTACAGTTTCACAAATAGAGAATACAGTATCTTAAGTTGTATAAAAACTAGTGTTTATAAATTGAATGTTATGTCCTACAATATGAAATCATGATACAGTCATGTGCTGCATATTTCAGTCAATGATGGACCACATATATGACAGTGATCCCATAAAATTATAACAGAAAACAGCTGAAAAATTCCTACTGCCTAGTGCTGTCATAGCCTTCCTAATGTTGTAGCACAACACATTACTCGTGTGTTTCTGCTGATGCTGGTGTAAACAAACCTGTGCTGCCATATAAAAGTATAGCACATACAATTATGTACAATACTTAATATTTTATAGCAATAATAAATGATTATGTTGCTGGTTTATGTATTTCTTATTCTTATCGTTATTTTAGAGTGTACTCCTTCTACTTGTTAAAAAAAAAAAAAGAAAAAGTTAACTATAAAACAGCCTCAGGTAGGTCCTTCAGGAGGTATTCCAGAAGGTGTTGTTACCATAGGAGAGGACAACTCTGTACATATTATGTATTGCCCTTGAAGACTTTCCAACGGAACAAGATGTGGAGGTGGAAGACAGTGATACTGATGATCCTGACCCTGTGTAGGCCTAGGCTAATGTGTGTGTTTGTGTCTTAGATTTTAACAAAAAAGTTCAAAAAGAAAAAAAAAATTTAAATAGGAAAAAGGTTTTAGAATAAGGATATAAAGAAAGAAAATATTTTTGTAGAGCTGTACAATGTACTTGTATTTTAAGCTAAGTGTTACTTTACTTTATAAACTTATTTTTATAACTTCTTGATACTTTTATAGTAACAAAGTTAAAGGAAACTAAGGGTAATTTATTGAAGAAAAATATTTAAAAATTTAGTGTAGTCTAACTGTACAAAATCTACAGTAGTGTACAGTAATGTCCTAGGCCTTCACATTGACTCACTACTCACTCACTCACCCAGAGCAACTTCCTGTCCTGTAAGCTCCATTTATGGTAAGTGCCATATACGGGCATACTATTTTTCATATACCACATGTTTATACTTTATTATTTTTACTGTTCCTTTTCTATGTTTGTTTAGAGACACAAATACTTACCATTGTATTACAATTGCCTGTAGTATTCAGTACAGTAACATGCTGAACAGGTCTATAGCCTAGGAGCAATAGGCTATGCTATATAGCCTAGGTATGCAGTAGGCTATACCATCTAGGTTTGTTTAAGTACACTCTATTATGTTCCCACAACAACAAAATCGCCTAACAACCCATTTCTCAGAATATATCCATATGACTGTACAAAATAATGATTTAGAAACTAGTAAAAACACAAATCTTAATGGGTAAGAATTCTTCAGAAATGGAGTATTATGATTAAATGTTATTTAGTTGGTGTTAATTCTTTAGTACCATGACCATGGCTTGTTTTAACCCTTCTTGAATGATTTGCTAAAGGCTTTACTGCCGATTTCTACTTCTCAAAAAAGTAACTATTTTATCTTTTCTTTCTTTAATTAATCAAT
This sequence comes from Indri indri, assembly GCA_004363605.1. Classification (NCBI taxonomy): domain Eukaryota; kingdom Metazoa; phylum Chordata; class Mammalia; order Primates; family Indriidae; genus Indri; species Indri indri. The sequence goes on along the minus strand of RJWJ010005179.1, from coordinate 6,747 downwards.
ATCCTTCAGTTTCAATGTTATCCGTTAACATTATCACCATATGTAGAAGACACAGAAAAGTACAGATTGCAATCACAGTTACCTAAACATTAGAAGTGACATTAAAATGGAAATGATATTTTTTTCCTGCTAGATGCCCTCTTTACATAGAAGCTGAATAAAAAATTATGCAATTACAAGATCTCACATGGCAGTATAAGAGATTTTGTTTATATTTGATAAAAGTAAAAGATACATGGATTCTACACATTTTCAATTATTGAAAGTGTACTTTGTAAATGGAATACCTCTTCACAACTAATATATTAATTTTATTCCCTGACATATTGGGGGAGGAAGGAAAAAGGGTGGTTATCTATAAAATCATCACCTGAACTTTGATGTTCACAAAACTTTTTGATTTGGTGGTGAGCTTTCTTTAATAAATATTTACTGAGCACCTTTGCGTGCCATTCATTATTTGACCGATCATAAAATTTCTTTAAATTTTAGCAGATTGTGAGTTTTGTTTTCAGTCTAGTTTATTTATTCTTTTCAACTTCTGCATGTGACATCATTGAAAATATATCAGTTCCTAGGGCTCCAGTTAAATAAAATTTTACCAAATTTATTATAAAGAGTAAAGTAGCAAGACTAGCTCTACACATATCCCTGGTCACAGATAATATTATAGTAACATTATATTAAATTTCACTCTACTTACCTACCTAGGGCCTGGTTTAAGGCCCTATATGCTTGAATTTCATACCACTGACGGCCAGGTAAAAGACCTCTCAATTTTGAATGGTGGTCATTGTATTGTCGCTTTAGTTCAACCTGATAATTAAAAAATATATTAAAAATGTAGTAGATAATTAAAGCTCATTTTATATATATTAACTTCCAACAGTCTGAATATATTTTGTTTTTCAGCACTGATTTTTCTCCATTTCATTTAAAATGGTTTTATTCATCCTTACATTCCTTAAATTCTCTCATGCATATAAATAGCTTTGTGATGTCAAACGGTTTTATGGAGATATAATTTGTATACGGTAAGTTTCACACACTTTCAGTGTACAAGTAGATGAGTTTTGAGAAATGTATAGTCAGAACCACAATCATAATATAGAACATTTTCATCACCCCCAAAAGTTCCTTCCTATTCCCTTTCAATTTCCTTCCTCTACTGGGGCTCTAGTAACCACTGATATGTTTTCTGTTATACCCGTTATAGGATTTCATGTAAATGTTATCATACAGTATGTAATCATTTGTGTCTGTCTTTTTTTTATTAAGCATGCTTTTGGAATTCATCCATGTTGAAATGCATGAGTTCATTCTTAAATGTTTGTAAGATCTGGTAAGCTCTACTTTTTAACTGGGATGTTTAGATGATTTACATTTAATGTAGTTATTGTTATCACTGAGTTTAAGACTGATACCTTTTTTCCCATTTGTTCCATCTTACTTTTATCTTTTGGATCAATTGGTTTTTTTCCCACGAATGCTTCCATTTTATTTCCATTGTTGGATTATTATCTATATGTCCTTTTTTCTGTGTGATTATTCTAGGTGAAGGAAAAATGCAGGTTCCCCAACACATAACAGAAACACTGTGTTAGCCCGGAGTGCTCAGCAAAATTATTACAAAGTAGATTAAACAGGTACCAAGATAACTACTGGGCCTCGGAAAAGTGCCCAGCACTTTTCTTGGATGCCTCATAACTTTCTTGCCCTGAAATGGCTGGCTCAAACTGGCCCTGACTGCTTTAGAGCTACTTTGGGTGTCCTGTAATGCCCTTTATTTAACTGTAATACTAAAATACCTGCCTAGCGGGAAATTGTAATATCATTAACACAGCATGGGTTGTGTGACAACATATGATGGTGGTACTACACCTGCATGATATATTTCACTATGAACAAGCAAAGATACAATGTAAAAACTTTGCATTATTCATTGGGAAGAGATTTAAGGCAACACCACAGGGTGGACAGATGTAGATTTTTCATGCAAGAAAGCTCCTGTGGAAGAAATTCCTGTACCACCTAGGAGCAAGTGTCCTAGTAAGTAACCTCTAATAAACTCATCTAACTTGTCAAGCTGTTCTTGTGTGAGTCATTCTTTAGTTGCTCAGTTCGGGGATGGTTTTTCTGTACTGTCCTGGGATTTTCATGAAACACTTGGGTTTACAACATACATCTCTAACTTATTACAGTCTACCTTAAAAGAATATAGCACTTCACATATGGTATAAAAACTATACAGCAATATACTTCCATTTCCCTTTGTCCTCTGTGCTATTGTTGTCATAGATTTTAGTTTTACATATGCTATAAACCCATAAAACATTCTTATGCTTTAAGTAGTAAATCTTTTATTTTTAAATAAGCTTTTTAGAATAAGTTTAGATTTTTAGAAAAGTTGCAAACATAGTACAGAGATTCCTTATGTCCTTTATCCAATTTCCCCTAATGTTAATATCTTATACTACTATAGTACATATGTCAAACTAAGAAATTAACATTAATACATTATTAATAATCTATACTTTATTCAGGTTTCCACTTTTTCCAAACAGATAATTATGCTTTAAAAGATATAGTATTTACATACAGATTTACCATTTCTGGCACTCTTCATTTTGTTGTATAGATTTAAATTTCCATCTTGGTATCATTTTCCTTCTACCTGAAGAACTTCCTTTAACATCAGTTAGTAGTGTAGATTTGCTGGCAATGAATTCTTTCAGCTCTTATTTTTCTGAAAAGCCTTACTTCATCTTCATTTTTGAGATATTTTCTTACTGGATTGAGACTTCTAAGTTGACTTTTTTTTCTTTTAGTACTTTAAAGATGTTTCTTCATTGTTTTCTCATTTGCATAGTTCTGAAGAAAAGTCTACTATTGTCCTATTTCTGTTAGTGATGTCTCATTTTTCTTTGGCAACTTTGGCTTATGAAGTGCTGTGTGTATTCTGCTTGAGCTTTATTAAGCTTGGACCTGTGGGCCTATAGTTTCCATCAAATTTAGAAAATTTTCAGCCATTGTTTCTTTGAGTATATATTTTTTCTGTCTCCACACACTCTCTTCTCCTTCTTAGACTCCAATTTAACTTTATTAAGCCAAATTACATTACTCAACATGTCACTGATGCTCCATTTATTTTTTCCACTTTTTTTCACTCTACACTCCATTTTGGATATTTTTATTTCTATGTCTTCAAGTTCACTGGTCTTTCCTTCTATATAATCCATCTAGTATATTTTTATTTTATATATTTTTCATATCTAGAAATTTCATCTTAATTTTTAAAAAATATCTTCGGTTTCTCTTCGCATGCTCATGTTTTCTTCTATCTTCTTTGAACATACAAAATATAAAACATAAGATATTTTAACATCCTTGCCTGGTAGTTCTAGCATCTCTGTCATTTCTGGTCTTGTTTTTGTTGGTTGATTTTCCTCTGTATTAGAGGTTATATTCTCTTCTTTGCATGGCTGCTAATTTTTGATTGGACACTAGACATTGTAAATGTTACATAAATGGTTACTGGATTTTGCTGTATTAATTTAAATAGTGTTTTATTTTGTTCTGGAGTGCAGTTAGGTTACTTGGAACCAGTTCATTCTTTTTTGTTGTTATAGTTGAAACTCGGTCTCACTATGTTGTCCAGGCTGGTCTTAAACTCCTGGACTCAAGTGATCTTTTGTCTCAGCCTCCCAAAGTGCTGGGATCACAGGTGTGAGCCACCACGCCCAGCTCAGTTCATTGTTTTGAGACTTACTTATAAGCTTTGTTAGGGCAGGTCCAGAGCAACCTTCAGTCTAGGGCTAATTTATCCCCAGTACAAGGTAAAACTCTTCTGATGGCTATATCCAATGCCCCATGTATTGAGGTCTTTTCTACTCTGGCTGTTGGGAACTCAACTATTCCCAGACCTTTGTGAGCTCAAGAAATTGTTCTACCTATTCCTTTTCCTGGCCTTATGTAGGTTCGTCTCATGCATATGCCAATCAGTACTCAACCAAAGACTCAAGTGGACTCTTTTGCAGGTATCTGGAGCTTTCTCTCTGTGCAGCTCCATCCTCTCTGATACTCTGCCTTGCAAATTCTACCTGCCAGGGCCTCCCTAAAGTCTGTCTCCTCAACTCAGTGAGACCACCAACCTCTGTTTTATTCTCCCTGCACTGCAGCCTGGTAACTGGCTCCATGCAATAATCTCATGCAATTGTGGGATTTCCTTCCACTTAGGAATCTGAGTCCTATTCTGCCTACTATCCCATGTCTATGAAACACTGTTTCATAATAACATCCAATTTTCTACTTCACTAGCAAGGGAGTAACACCAGATTTACAATACAATACAAAGGTTACAGAGGAAAAGTTTTAACAGCTCTTTCTACCTGAAACCTAAACATTTCTAAGGTTAAAAAAAACTATAAATACATGAATATATTTAAACTAAAAATATGAATATATTTCTAACATGTTATAGTATTAATATCTTTATATATAGTTTCTAAATATAAGACCAAAAGCCTAAAAGAAAAAAATGAAAGGTACATGAAATTGTTACTAATAGTAGAAATACAAATAGACTATCCACACATAAAAAGATATCTTACTAGTAATTAGGAATACTAAAATGCTACTTTTTATGTATAAGAGTGGCAAATATTTAAAAGAAAGATGATGACATTTCTATGCCAGCTAAGATGGAGTATTTACTACTACTAAGTTTCCTACCATACACAACCACAAAACTGGACAAAGCACACATGAGGCAACTGTCTCCAGCGGCAAAGGGCAGACAGTAATCCTAAGCTCCCCGCGGGTACAATTTTTCAGCTCCAGTGCAATGAACTGAAATGGTTCTGCTGAGCTTATTCACGAAGTGTATTAAAGTTTTGAGTATCTGAAGTTCTTGGAATCAGTGGGGCAGGGCACAGAGGAGGAAACAGCATGGGGGACAGCACTGCAGTCTGTGTACAGGTCTTCAGCAAGTTCCTGCTTGAAGATTTGGCTGCATGTGTGTAGGGTGATACCACCCAAGGCTTACCTGAGAACACACAATGCAGAATGAGAGGAGAAAAGAGATAATAAAGGTCAAGGAATGCTTAAAGATGTTGGAATTCTGGCCCAGCCAGACTGGAGATATGTTAACACCCTAGGCAACCATCTGAGCCATCAGAAATGTCAGGTGTCACATCAAGAATAAGGACTACAATTCAGAGTAATGACTATACTAAACCAGCCCCAACAAAGACTTATCAAACCCTGACAAAATCCATAGAAAAGACAGAGTTTAAAGATTGAAGACTTAAAGCCTTTTCTGGATCTCCCCCCAACAAATCAATTCATGCCCATACAAGTTCAAGATGATAAGACACTAACTGAATTGCCTACAAAACCCAAAAATCAATATTCTTTCCGGAAGGATAATAGAATCCAGAATCTCTATAATGTACCATCCATAATGTCTAGTATATAATGAAAATTACCAAAATAATGTGAACCATTATAAGGGACAAAAAGGCATTTAGTAGAAAACCATCTAGAGGGGACCCAGCTATCAGAATAGCAGACAAAGACTGTAAAGCACTTGTTATAAATATTTAAATAACATGAAAACATACAGTTTAATAAATAAACCTCAGGGAATCATAGAGAAGTGAAAACTATAAAAAAAGATTCATATGGAAATGCTACAACAGTAACTGAAAAATACAGTAACTGAAAAATTCATTGAATGGGTTTAACAGCGGATTGAAAAAGGCAGAAGAATCAATAAATCTTAAGAGAGATCACTAGAAGCAACAAAACAAATCAGTAAGGGCAAAATAACTTCATACAAAGCAAAGACATTAAGGTAAAAGAATCAAAGCATACATATAAAAGCATTCAGTGATGATCTAAAATTTAAAATTCAGACTTGAAACAGTACTAATGCATTCTATTTAATATGCAGTGCCTCGAAGTCTCCACTACTAAAGCAATATCAATAATTACTTTTCTCAGTGATTAAACCTACATTTATATTCTATCTAGGTACTTGCACAGAGGCACTGTGTTAAATTAAACTTCTACTTGTTTACTGAAAAATAATTTGTATCTAGTTGTCTTAGTCTGTTTTATGTTTCTATAACAGAATACCACAGACTGGGTAATTTATAATGAACCAAAATTTATTTAGCTCACAGTTATGAAGGCTGAGAAGTCCATGAACATGGCACTGGCATCTGGTGATGGCCTCCATGCTGCATCATCCCATGGTGGAAGGTGAGAGGATAAGAACAAAACAGGGCCAAACCCACTCTCAGGATAACGATATTAATCTGTTCATGAGGGCAGAGCCCTCATGGCCTGATCCCCTCTTCATGGTCCCACCCCCTATTTTTTTTTTTTTTTTTTTTTTTTTTTTTGAGACAGAGTCTCACTCTGTTGCCCTAGCTAGAGTGCCGTGGCATCAGCCTAACTCACAGCAACCTCAAACTCCTGGGCTCAAGCGATCCTACTGCCTCAGCCTCCCCAGTAGCTGGGACTACAGGCATGCGCCACCATGCCCGGCTAATTTTTTCTATATATTTTTAGTTGTCTAGATAATTTTTCTTTTTAGTAGAGACAGGGTCTCGTTCTTGCTCTGGCTGGTCTCGAACTCCTGAGCTCAAACAATCCTCCCGCCTCGGCCTCCCAGAGTGCTAGGATTACAGGCGTGAGCCACTGCACCCGGCCCCACCTCTTAATATTGTCTCTATTGCATTC